>JAVYIG010012832.1:0-50936 GCA_035222895.1 Strongylocentrotus droebachiensis | reverse complement strand
AACAGTACTTTGAATGGAGTCGTTCATCCCTAATACCCCTATTTTCAAACTCAGATCCAGCCATTTACCCATCCTTATATGAGGAGATTTGCTCATCAATCACGGTGTGCACTAGTCGTACATGTACTGTTATTTGTAATAGATACATCGGTACAAGGGTACACCCAACGGTGGCATGTACGGCTAGCGAAGATGAAGAAGAATGTTGCATATCTTACAGAGAGCCAAAATAATGATGGAAGACAAGAGAGAATTTCTCCAAATCTATGCACTGAAACTCAGTTTGATAAACAAGTTAAAGTACATTTATTTATTTCTATTTTAAGCGGAGGGCCAAAGTTAGAAAAGAGAGGTTTGCCTGCCACTACCGCATTAACTAAGCACACCTTGTTTATTCGAAAGATTTTATAATAATACATAATATTTCAGAAGACCCCTAATTAATCGGAGGGGCGTCCAAAAGCGGCCCTTTTGACGTAAAGGGGCCTTTGGTTGATATATTAAGGGAACCTTGACCCACCATAAGTTTGGTGTCATATGAAAGAAAAATTAAATTATCTTTAACGATTTAACGATTTTGGGATTAATGAACATTGCAAATTTAAGTAAAAAAACATGATTTTTGTAAATTTTTTTTTCTCAAAATATTGAATTTCATAAAAACAATATTTTCCATATATCAAAATCGGAGAGGTGCATTTTTACCTAACTTTTTTTAGAATTTGCCCATGTGAAAGGAAAATATCCTGTAAAGGAGACGTTTTTATTTATTTTCAATAAAAAGTTATAGCAACCCAAAGTTATTGATTCGATTTCCACAAAAACAACAGTATTGCCCACATGCTTATTAACTGTATGCATATACATGTATTAGTGTTTTGTGGACCTGCGCGTGTTTACATCGAGTTTTAAAAATAAATTTTAAGTATAACCTCTAATCATCATGAATTTGGTGTCAAAAGATGGATGATGAAAATAATCGAAATAATTTGGTCCATTATCTCGGTATATTGAATGAACAAAAGTGGTTAGACATTTAGTAGCGCAGAAAGTTCGAAGGATTTGGGGTGCTGAGTCACTGAGTGTAATTGATAAGTACTTATTATGTAATTTGGGATGTACTTTCAGGACATGTGGGCATTGGCAGTTGCATCCCCCCCCCCCATCCCCGCCTCTCCATCCCCTTATCATATTCTTGCCCATGACCAAGACAAGTTAGTCCATCAACAAACACAAATAAAGTAATGCAGTCAGTTCAAAGGATTAGGCCAGGAGAGTGCTGAGTGCAATCGATAAGTATACCTCTGTACTCTGTGTGATGTTTTGGAAAATGTGGGCATGGGCAGGTGTCCCCCTCCCCCCCCCCCCCCCACACACATACAATTAACTTTTGTATGACACCCTCCACCTGTCTGCTTAATAGTGTCATGGTAAAGACAAATATTTCAATATAATCATAGAAAGATCACTAAAAAATCCTGCTTGTGATAATAGCTGGGATTATAATTATAAACAGCTCACGAGACCATCAATAAGGGGTTTTCACACGGCGACGCAAGTGCTGACTACGAGGTGTTTAAATGAGCTATGACCGTTGTTTCTGTACTGGCTAACGTCGCGATCTTTTAATTATCAGGATGCCCATTAAACTGACATGCCGGTTTTGTGAATCCTCAAGTATTTTTGTTCTTCAGAATACCATGCAGAATGCCGAAGCGTTAATGTGATGTAAATTGTTTTCAATAGATGTGGATATATCAAGATTGAGCCCAAAAGTGTTTTCTTTTGTTATTAGTGAAGAATTATAGAAAACATGTGCATGTATATAGAAATGAATAGAGTTTACATAATTATCGTCACATATTAGTCAAAACATGTTATTTCACATTTAGATTGGTAATAAGAGCTTCCATATCGTTTTGGGGGAGAGGGAGGGGGGGGGGTTCTAAAAGCAGTCTATACCGTTAAAAGAGAAAGAGAGGTTATTTCTAAAATGAAAGGGGCTATTTGACTTTAAAGGAGAAAAATAACATTTATATCGAGCGTGTCTGTTATTGCTGAATGAAGTTTTAACAACCACTCCTGTGGACTTTATTTGTTACCGTTACGCAATTTCTTGCAGTCTGCTGCCTCGAGGTCACCGGGGCGAAGAAATGTATCAATAATGTAAAGCGAGAGTACCTATTCAGTAAAGGATTAATCCTCTGTATCTAGATGGATAAAAGAAATACTGTGCATGGGCATCATCTCATTGAAAGTTTTGTCCAGTAGTAACCCCGATTGACTACTGAATTCATTCATATCCATAGGCTTAATACAGGGGCCAACCGGTCCCAGCAGACAATGGGTTAATTAAGGGCGTCTCTGTATTAGGCAATTTTCGCAAACTCATTGCGGAATTAGAATCTGCGGTTCGTGTGCAAAATCGAGAAGATACTATAGTAACAGTTGGATGACCGCTGAGGCCCAGAAATCTAGAACGGGTTTTGGCCAAATCTACGGGCGTTCTCAATGACGCCCCAAGTGAATCAAGTGCCTCGATACAAACTATTTCATTCACCTGATAATAATAATAGTATTTAAATAGACAGAATCCAATCTGCATACATTAGTTGTTGCCACACTTAATACATGCATTTTGCATTCTGACTATTGCGAATCCTAGACAGGTGAATTATGAAATAATTTGTTTTGAGGAACTTCACAAAGACGTATGTATTGAATTTGATTACATTACGAGAATGGCCTGTTCCCTTCCACGCAATACAGCACTATATACATACACTATACAATACATCGGAAGAAACAAAACTCACCGAAGAATCATTCGTGTCAGGGGCGGATCTAGGGGGTTAGGAGGTTTAAATCCCCCCTTGGGCTGGCCAAGGTGCTTTCTACCCCCCCCCCCCCGAAATTGGTTGGCACTTTTAGAAATTGAAAACAAATTTTAGTGCTCCCTATACCCCCCACTATAAGCGAAATATTGGTCGGCGCGATTTTTTCAAATTTCAACCCCCCCCCCCCCGCCCATGCCATAGAGAAAAGCTAGATCCGCCCATTAAAATTCGTCATCCTTCGTTATTAGACGACGAAATTCTCATCACCATCTTTGGTACAAGCTCGCTGATTGGCTGTTTATTCACTTGGGGCGTCATTGAGAACGCCCGTAAATTTGGTCAAAACCCGTTCTGGATTTCAGTACCTCAGCGATCACCCTGCTGTTACTATAGCAGCTTCTCGATTTTGCACACGAACCGCAGATTCTCTTTCCGCAATGAGCTTGCGAAATACTCCTAATGTTTGTCGAACTGGCAACAACTAATGTATGCAGTTTGGATTCTGTCTATTGAAATACTATTATCCTTATCAGGTGAATGAAATATTTTGTATCGATGCACTTCACAAAGACGTATGCATTAAATTTGGTTACATTACGAAAATTGCCTAATGGCATTGCCAATGCAATACCTCCGTAGAGATACGTACGCATTCACCGAAAAGCGAAACCACGTATTGTATCGAGGACGGTCTGTTTGCGACGGCCGTAAACCTGAGTGCTCTGCTACCGCGAAGGTCTGTAAGTTGCTGAGCGAAAACTCGCTATTGATCGCTGAGATGGAATGCTAAGTCGGAGGGCTTATGTGCTCTTTGAAAGGAGCTGCCTCGAGATCACCGGAGCAAGGAAAGGACTACCGATGTTGTAAACAATTGTCCCTAGGAGAGAGTATGGCCCGAATTCACAAAGCAAGGTTTGAGCTCAAACCTCCTTTTGTTTCGCCAAACCTCCTTTTGTTCTTTACAAACCAGGTTTGTAAAAAACGCGAAAAACGCGTCATATGACGTACGAAAACCAAGGTTTGTCGACAAACCTCCTTTGTGAATTCGGGCCACTGAGTTTCCTTCGGTCTAGATGGTCATCTATAGGTTCTGAATAGGCCAGTTTCATAATGTAACCACATTTAATGCATACGTCTTTGTGAAGTGCCTCAATACAAATTATTTCATTCACCTGCTAGGAATAATAGAATGTCAATAGTCAGAATGCAAATGCACATAATAATAATAAGTGTTGCTAGGTAGGTCGAGCCATAATGTTTGTCCAACCTGGCAACAACTAATGTATGCAGTTCGGATTCTGTCTATTGAAATACTATTATTCTTATCAGGTGAATAAAATAATTTGTATTGAGGCACTTTACAAAGACTTATGCATTAAATTTGGTTACATTACGAAACTGGCCTATTGCTAAAACTCGAGAGGGTCCTAGGGCTCTGCCCGGAACCCTGACAGGGGCTCTTTCAGGCCCCCAAGTTCTGCCATGTTGTACGGATCCATTAGAAGGCAAAATGAGCCCAATAAATAATTCATAAACATAACAACATAAAATATATATATATGTTTATTTGAACGTCATAGCAATTTATTGAAATATAAAATCCACGTATAAGAGGCATTTTAAAGGTTGTAAGAAAATTCTTTCAAATTCCAGAAAATTGGGTGCATTAGCGGCTATGTTTTTGTAAAAACTAACGATTCTCCTTTGATCAGATATAGACATAAAACAAGCCTCATTCTCTACAGTATGCAAGTATCATTACTGTAAAATTTAGGAATAGATTGTCTAATTCTGAAACAAAATTGAGTAAGGCTAGAGTCGTGCCCAGCTTTCCAGCAATCATACTGTACGTTGTTCTACTTAGGTTGAAGTATACGATCGACCTTTAAAAACTGTCATTCAAAAATGGCATCCAAAGATATACTAAATTCATTTTGAAAGTGAAGTTGTGCTAGTGTGATCGGAAGACGTTAAAACTTGGAAATAAAGGCATATTAAGGCATTTTCATAATGTCGCTCCTTTCTGCTTCAGGCAAATCCAAGGTGAATACTGAAATATATATTAAAACATCTCCATTTTGAGGTTCGTCAGAAAACTAGTGACCCGTCGTCAGAATGACGTCATCTTGCTACATCGCAGCTACATCGCAGCTACATCGCAGCGTAAATCAGAAAGTAAAAACAGAAAGAGAAAGTGATAGAATGATTAAAAAAACAAAGAATAACATAAGAAAAGGTGATAGAAGGAAGAAACAAAGAATAACATAAGGAAAGACAGAAAGAGAAAGTGATAGAATGATACAAACAAAGAACAACATAAGAGAATTAAGTTGAAAGAAGGAAGAAACAAAGAATAACATAAGGAAAGACAGAAAAAGAAGGTGAAAGAAGGGAAAAAACAAAGAATAACATAATGAAAGACAGCAAGAGAGAGTGAAAGAAGGAAAAAACAAAGAATAACATAAGGAAAGACAGAAAGAGAAAGTGAAAGAAGGAAAAAACAAAGAATAACATAAGGAAAGAAGGAAAAAAACAAAGAATAACATAGGGAAATACAAAAAGAGAAAGTGATAGAATGATAAAAACAAAGAATATCATAAGAGAAGATGATAGAAGGAAGAAACAAAGAATAATATAAGGAAAGACAGAAAGAGAAGGTGAAAGAAGGGAAAAACAAAGAATAACATAAGGAAAGAGAAAGTGATAGAATGATAAAAACAAAGAATAACATAAGAGAAGATGAAAGAAGGAAGAAACAAAGAATAACATAAGGAAAGACAGAAAGAGAAGGTGAAAGAAGGGAAAAACAAAGAATAACACAAGGAAAGACAGAAAGAGAAGGTGAAAGAAGGGAAGAAAAAAGACTAACTATATAAGGAAAGACTGAAGAGAAAGTGAAAGAAGGAAAAAACAATGAATAACATAAGGAAAGACAGAAAGAGAAGGTGAAAGAAGGAAAAAAAAAATAACATAAGGAAAGACAGAAAGAGAAGGTGAAAGAAGGAAAAAACAAAGAATAACATAAGGAAATACAAAAAGAGAAAGTGATAGAATGATAAAAACAAAGAATAACATAAGAGAAGATGATAAAAGGAAGAAACAAAGAATAATATGAGGAAAGATAGAAAGAAAAATGATAGAATGATAACAACAACAATAACATTAGGAAAGACAGAAAGAGAAAATGATAAAGAATAGACAATGGAAAGATAGAAGAGAAGATGAAAGAAGGAAAAACAAAGAATAACATAAGGAAAGTAGAGAGAGTATAATAGAATAATAAACGAAGAACAAAACAAGAAATGAAAGAAGGAGAAATTGAATAAGCGCGTGCGGGGGCCATTACGTCATCGTGTAGAGAACGGGTGTCGACTTAAAACGAAAAGGGTTATAAGGTAGTAAACAGGACGGGTGTCTGACGCCAATTCGCATCGTTAGAGGACGTGAACGCCGTCCTCGTCCACACAAACGAAAAGCCCCTAATATCGCGGAGACAACGTGCACGTTGTCTCCGCGATATTAGGGACTTTTAGAATGAGTGAACGAGAACACGACGAACGCCGACTGATCATGCGTGTCAACTGCCCATGTTGGCTACAATTAGAAATCTTTTAGATTGCACTCGACGATATGCAAACGGCAGGAAGTAACACAATAAACATCACGGACAAAGAAAGAGGACAAAATATACAGTTCCTCATTCTACCCTCAACAAAAGAACATCCCTTCACTGCTAATATGTAAATATGTGTAGAACAGGTGCATGTGACACCTGTTCTACACATTTCAGCAGGTAAAGGCGCTTTATAAATGTCAATATGTATGTATGTATTGCATGTACTAGATTTAGGAAAATCAAGGTTGACGCATTCTCGATCGCCGACTGAGACCACGAGACGCAGGCGCAGTGCCTTAAAATGACGTCACACGTTGCAGTCAAAGCTTTTGACGTGCATTTCTAAAAGTCCCTATTGCCATTGACTACAACGTGTATTCACTTCCGGGTTTTATGGCGGGAACGGCCACCCATACTTTCATTCACTATAAGCGCACATGTTACGATGTAACCATGGTTTGGACTGAGCGGAGCTCACGCCTCCCTAATTAGCTGATTCCAAAAATGTGGGAAGGGTATTTTCAAACTGTTATAACAAATGATCCCTTGGGGCTAGCGAAAAAAAAAGCATCTGGATATTATCCTTACGTCTAGCTAGCCCTAGCTGCTAAGCCGCGCGGGGCGGCAGCTCAGGAAAGTGGCAAATTTTGGAGCTAGGATGCAAACAACATTTCAATCGCTGTTTTGACCAAGATATTTTTAGAATTCTGGGGGTGGCCCCCGATGGGGAATATGGAGAAAAACCTGCTCTTTCATACGACACCTCATTAATTGAGTTTCACCTTCAGGATCATTTGTTATAAAGGTTTGAATTTCAAATTTTTTCATAAAATCATTGACCAATTTTGGATGGTCGCGCAATGCACGTAGAGACCACATAGGGAAGCGTACAATCTCTATGGGAAGGGTTTTAGCACACAACATTGGGTGCGCGATCAGACACCCTACCTGAGTAGATGATAATCTCTACCAACTACCCAGCAAACACAGAACGTTTTCAGAACGTTTTCAAAACGTTTTTTTTAGGTCCTGTACGTCTTCGTCCTAAATGAACGTTTTAAAAACGTTTATATAACGTTAAAGTTTGGACTTCTCATTTACGTCAAAGTTTAGGTTTTTTAGAACGTTTAAAAAACGTTTTTTGGACGTTACAAAATTAAACGTTTGGTATAGGACGTTTACAGAACGTTTGATATAGGACGTTTACAGAACGTTTGATATAGGACGTTTACAAAACGTTTGTGGACGTTACAAAATTAAACGTTTGGTATAGGACGTTTACAGAACGTTTGATATAGGACGTTTACAGAACGTTTGATATAGGACGTTTACAGAACGTTTGATATAGGACGTTTACAAAACGTTTGTGGACGTTACAAAATAAACGTTTTGTCTTCGTCCATATTAAACGTTTAAAAAACGTGTATATAACGTCTAAGTTGGGACCTTACATTCGCTGCGGAGCTAGGTCTTTTGAAGACGTTCAGAAAACGTTTTTTGGACGTTACAAATTAAACGTTCTTGGATAGGTCCTGTAAAACGTTTACAGAACGTTTTATTCAGACGTATTTTGTTGAATTTTTTTTTTATGTCCAAATAAATATTTCTTAAAAAATACCAGCTGGCGAAATAAGGCCACATGCATACGCATGGGGGGGGGTCGAGGTATGTCAAACTGATGCACTCCTGTGGCGTAGCGATGGAGGGAGGCACGTGCCCCCAATAATTTTGAGGAAAAAATAGAAAACATAAGGTGACATTATTTGAAGAAAAAAGAAATACATAAGGAGTGATCCCTCCCCCTCACATAATGTTTGTGCCCCTCCCCCCCCCCCCCAGCCCAATTAGTCCGACCGCGCTACGTCATTTATATATGCTCCATTCAACCACGTGTATACAAAGTGCGTACGCACCGTATATAATCGTACCACTGTATAGTATCGTATCCGGCGCGGCCGGTGCGGCGCGCTCGCTCCAGAGCTTGCCGCTTGTTTTGACTAGTTGACTGCTTGATGACGTGACTTCGAGATTTCAAATAATCTGTTAGACTGCGACACCGAGGTAAGCGTTATTTTAACATTTTGATATCTGTAAGGAATTTAAGCTTTGTTTGATTGATTTTGAAGCATGTAAAATGAAATAAAATATTGATTATTTGCATTAAAACTAAAAGTGCGGCAGACTCTATGTCGCATGTGCAGGCCGTTGAAATTTTCATTGCATTGACTGGTAACAGTGGTATGGTAATTGGGTAGGCTAGGGTATGTGCACACATAACACCAGGAAGCTCCGATGCCGAACGGCGTCGGAGCTTCTTGGAGTTAGTGCATACATAGCTGCATTACTATCCTGGCTGTGTGTATTAAAAGCTGTGCTATTGATACTTAACATTTCAAACACCACTGTACAAAACTCTTTCACTAAAAATCTGTACTTTAGTGACAATTGATGACACCTAAATAGCAGTAATAAAATACAATTTGTTCAACTTACCGATGTTATTTTGTTAGAAAGAACAATTAAGAAATTCAAATTGTTTGTCTACTGTCAAAATTTGCTTACAGCCGCATCGGCATGATAAGTGCATTTGTGTATTATGTGTGTATTGACTATTCCTTTTGAGCAAATGCTGCCTATTAACACGTAGTGCAGTGCTAGAGGTCAATACGCATAATAGCATGGACTCTTTGCTGGAGTGGGTATGTGCGCATGGCTCGTTACATTACATGGTAATCGGATGATTAAAACAGTTGAGTTGTTAACTTTGCTGTCTGGAAAAATCATGGAAAGTTCCCATCGGGATTTAAAATGCTATTTCGTGAAGAAAATAAGTCCTTCGACTACCAGCTCATTTCTTGACTTATTTACTCTTCCCTCAATAGCATTTAAAATCTCACGGGAGTGGAACATTCCATGCTTTTCCCTCCACCACCATTTAGCAACTTTATATTATCCCACCCCCTATTACAACAGGTTTGTTTTTTAGGCAATTGAAATAGCTCCCAAACCACCTTTTTTGTATGGATATTGTTTTTTTAGAAATATCGAGACCTAGATCTATATCTTGTTCTCAATTTCGTCTCTTTAAAAAAAATCTGTTTAGTTCAGATGACACATTATTTAAAGAAATTGATTTCCAATAACGCAGATTAACTTAAGGATTGATTTGTTTTATTTTTACATACAGGCAACTATGTGAAAGCGCAAAAACATCGCCAGGAAGGCAGAGGACACGTCAAACCTGGTATCGGAAGATGATGCCGTGTAGAAGCGAAAGAGACGTCTTCCCCAGAGATTAAGCAAATCTTCTAGTGATTCCGGAAGTGACGCTGGTAAGTATTTGTCTCTGGATGGTTAGTAGTGCTTGGCTCGGCCAGAGACGTATAATTTACATCTTATTTCTCGTTTTCTTCAAAATCCAACAGATGATGAAAACCTAAGATAATTTATTTGGGATAGCTTAAGCTAGACATGCTTTGTGTCCTAGCCATGCAAAATGATGATTAATAGATGTGGCACCATTCCGGCAAAACTGGAAATTAATTTGTAATCTAGGCATAAATTTCGGACAAGAAGTTTACATTACCCAAAAGTTTGTTCAGTTTATGAGAATTCTTGTCATGTCTTGATATCCCTTTTAACATCTGCAATGTGTCTCTGTTTTTCAGATCTTGAATCAAGAAAACAACATGTATGCGGAGGAACGACTAAGGCTGTGGCAGCAGAGATACCAATGCCGAAACTGAATGCGAAGTCCAAGTCCACATCGCATTTTTCAGTTCCAACCCACAACTCCAGCAAGGGCTCGGACTTCGGAAAGTAAGTTTTTTTCAGATAGCATTTCACAAACGAAAGTTTCTGAGGTTTTTTTTATCATCAGAACATATACTATAGAGCGTATAAACTAACAAAACAACATTTGCCATTTGTACTAAGTTGCTACACTAAAATACTGTTGGATTGGATAAGAGAGGCAGATTATCTCGGCGTACATGTAATTTATTTCATCAACAAGGCATGGGTATAGTTTTCTTACAGAAGAGTCGCTTTTAAATCCTTACAGTATGTATACTTTGTTGGAAGCGCTGCAAAGGTGTCGTCTTTGAAGCTGGGTGATATATTCCTGAAGTGACTAAATTGGACAGCTATCAAACATATCTCGCCAAAATATCCTATTAATTTGCTGTCAAACTTTTTAATGACTTGAACTGTTATTATAATGTATTTTATGTGTCTGTTTTTTTCTTCTCAGGCAATTTTCAAGTGCAGGTACTGTGTAGTGTGTACGCTGCAGAGGCTGGAGGAAGGGCAGCAGCAGCTGACGCAGTTGGTACAAAAACTGCTTTTGTCCAAATCGGGAGCGGCCGTTGATGTGGAAGACCTGAGGGAGCCGTTTACCGAACCAGTGAACACCACATTTTCATTCAAGGTAGATTAAGATACCTTCATTCAGGGGCAATGCAAAAAATCCTAAAACTCATACTTAAACCAAATTTTGACCATTTCAGCTAATAATGGAGAAACTTTATCAGCGACATAACAGTTTTGTTGGTGTATCTTTTTGGATTGAATTGCCAACATCTTGTTGAGAATGCAAGACAAAGTTGTATAGGTCTGTAAATGTACACCTTTTTGTAAGGATGCTGAAACCAATGTGTGTGCTGCCGAACTCTCTTATAACCTTGTCTTCTATATTCATAGACCCTTAAATTTGAGTATTCATATTTGCCTGTTAATAATTCATATCAACTCATTTCTATCAGTTTATTGCAAATAGCTTTTGTAGATTGTTCATGTGTTTTGTGTTGATTTTATATTTGAAGTAAGATGCAAGGCTTCTGGGAAATCTTGACCTGCCCACTAAATCTTTGGTCGATCAAAAGGACAATTTTTTACTCGGATTTAAAGGGGAAATCTACCCTAGAAATTTCACTGCTTCAATCAAAGGAGACAAATTTGAACAAAGTTAAAAATAAGAAATGGGCCAACTCGGTAAGGAAAACAAAGTAAGGAAACTACTCTTTTTTTACATTTTCTAGTAAATTACTCTCGGCTATTCAAATTGACAATGCTGATGACATCTTGAGTAGCTCTAAATTCACTTTGTACACAAAATTTTACATTTTCTAACCCCCATAGTCAAAGCATGTTGTGTAGAAAGCTATTCATCATTAGTAATCTGAACATACTCTGATTAAAAGCTGTGGAAATGTGTAACTTTAAGGAAAATTTAGAAAATATGAAATTTTGAGTACAAAGTTGATGGATAGCTACTCACAGTTGGTGTCATCAGTGTTGCCAATTTGTAGAGCTGAAACGAGTGTAGTTTCCTTGTTTTGTTTGGACGTACTTTCACTTGAAATGTGACTTCTTAAAATAGTCACATTTTTATCACTTGTAGAAGTTGATGAGAAAGTAAATACATGTACTCTTTTGAATAGTTATATTTTGCACCGGATGATGAAGCTAATCCTGGGTGGAGGCACATAGCTAAATCGGTTATTCACATGTATTTAATGATAATTTGTGACATTTTGTTAAAAGGTTCTGGTGAATTTATTCACATTGAATTTGATATAGTACACAACAAATTTACAGTAATCCACTATTTGGTTTTACCAAAGATCAAGACTTATTATAGAAAGATTTCTTAATCATTTGCTGGGGCATCTTTTTGGCATGAATTGCCAGGTTCTGTAAATAACTCAAATTGCTTTTATAAAGTGTGTTACCAAAGTTGCTATCTATTGTGTGCTGCAAAATTATTGACACTATTCATTTTATCTTTGCCTTGTATATTCATAGAGACATAGACCCGTGAATTATATGAGTATTCATATTTGCCAGTTAATGAGGCATATCTTCAACTCATCTATCATTTTCTTATGTTTTATTTGTAGATTGTTCATGTGTTATGTATCTATAGTTTTAAAGGGATAGTTTAGTATTGGTCAAACTTAACTTTAAAACCAAAACCTGCACCATCACGGTGCAAAGTAATAATTACAAACGGCCAAGTAAAGCCCCTGTTAGTATTCAAAATGACCCGTTAATTTTAGTTTCTGCATTTAATGTTTGTTAAAATAATAATTAAATATCTATATCAATTGCTTTTTAAAGAACTATTCAGATTTGTTTTCTTCAAAGTAGTCTTCAAGCATTTTTAATATTTTGAATAAAAATATATTTATGGATATTTCAGCCGTTTGTGAACCGATATTGATCAAATAACAATTTATTCTGAATATTAGAATTGTATGTTCTTTCGGGGGCACTTCGGGAAATACCAATACTCTTTTTCAAATATACATGATGTACTGTATTGCCAAGCCTTTGTACATATTTTGTAAATATGTTTGATAATAAATTCATAAAATCAATCAAATACATGTGTGGCCTAGCGTTTATTAAAAATTCACTGTATATTGGACGTTCTTAAAAGGTTTTCTGAACGTTCCTAAAACATTTCCAGGTCGTTCTAGACGTTCTTAAAAGGCTTACTGAACGTTGTAAAAACGTTTCCAGGACGTTCTAGACGTTCTTAAAAGGTTTTCTGAACGTTCTCAAAACGTTTCCAGGACGTTCTGGACGTTCTTAAAAGGTTTTCTAAACGTTTTCAAAACGTTTCCAGTACATTTGGACGTTTAGAAAACGTTTTATAAACGTTCCAGACGTGTTTTAAAAGGTTTTCTAGACTTTCTTAAAACGTTTGTAGTGCATTTTAACGTTTTAAAAACGTTTTAAGAACGTTCCAAACGTTTTTTAAAGGTTTTCTGCACGTTCTAACAACGTCCACAATATATTTAGAACGTTTTCAAAAGGTTTTTGGACTTTTCGAATGTCTGAAAGATTTTTAAAGGTTTTTTTTTTGGTTCTTTTAACGTTTAAAAAACGTTTTTAAAACGTCCAATAAAACGTTTTAAATACGTCGAAAACCTACCACATTTTGACGTCCAAAAAACGTTTTCACAAAACGTCCAAAAAACCAACTTGGAACGTTTTTAGAACGTTCAGAAAACGTCCAATTGTTAGTTGGGTAGTCTATAGACTAGGCTACAGACTTTCTAGGCCTATTTCAGATCGAGTAGGAGTCTGACAAAATATGATTAATTTATTTATGAGAGTACGTATTTGTCACCAACAAATCAGCTAGGCTAGTACTAGGCCTAGCTAGAGACAGAATACAAGTTAATATTTATTGCCACAAGTTTTGTCACTGATTACGGTACCCGATCACTGCACTAGCAATACTGCACTGGTCATGGTATGGAACTGGGAAGTTTAACTTGGAATTTGATTTATAGTCACTAGATCCACGATCTAAACCTACTACTAGACCTATTGGCTAGATAAACATAAATCAGTGACAGAAAATGATTGTTTTTCATAAATATTTTTGTCTATTCTAATAATGGCCCAATGCCGAGTAAACTTTCAACAGGAATTCTTCGTTTCATTTGTGTAGTCTGCTCGTGAATTTATGCGATTCAAAAAGCGCGCTAGTATACCCTTACAAAAAAGTTGTATAGAATTCTATAGAACGCTTTATAGAGTTCTATAGACCTCTATAGAACTCTATAACATTCCAGATTCTCTATAGAACTTTTAAGAATTCTCTATAGAAAGCGGTTTCCTCTATAGAATTCTATAGAATAAGTTTTCTATAGATTTAAATTTCTATAGAAAAGTTAATTCTCTATAGAATTTTTAAGGTTGTCTATAGAAATCAGTTTCCTCTATAGAATTCTATAGAATAAGTTTTCTATAGATTTAAATTTCTATAGAAAAGTTAATTCTCTATAGAATATTTTAGGCTGTCTATATAAATCAGTTTCCTCTATAGAATTCTACAGAATAAGTTTTCTATAGATTGAAATTTCTATAGAAAAGTTAATTCTCTATAGAATTGTTAAGGTTGTCTATAGAAATGAGTTTCCTCTATAGAATTCTATAGAATAAGTTTTCTATAGATTTAAATTTCTATAGAAAATTTAATATAAAAAATGGCGTCCCCACTTCTCTATAGAATTTTTAAGGATGTCTATAGAAATCAGTTTTCTCTATAGAATTCTATAGAATAAGTTTCCTATACTATTTCTATAGAATTCTATAGATTTTTTTTTCTATATGAAGATATGTATCTCATGCATATTCATGATAATTTGCATGTTTTCACAGAAAATGTAATTATCATGATCTGTCAAGCAAATGTGACAATTAACATCAATTTTGTGATTTATATTTTCTTAGACAATTATTGACAAATATAATATATATGTACGATTTTTTTAAACATGTAACTTAAGACGTAAAATAGATATATTGATATATGTAATTTACTAACCAGTAAAAACGTGTATAATTTTGTATATGTATGTAAGATCTCCGCACTACTTAATTAACAATATATACTCAACTGTATTATGCTTCAAATGATCTTTGTGATGGAGCAATTGCAGGAGTCTATATAAATATGGTTTAGTCGGTGGCCAGATGTCATGCAATATTGATTATTGATTGCTGGTCGCTACTGAATAATAAACTGGTTTTCAACTGGTAAATAATGGTCTATAGAATTATTTACAAAAAAACTTCTATAGAATTCTATAAAATTCTACAAATAAAATAGAATTTCTATAGGCCATTCTATAGAATGTTTTATAGAGATTCTATAGATGTCCGTTATAGATTTCTATAGAATTTGTATAGAAAAGTGGCCCACTTTTCTATAGAATCTCTATAAAACATTTCTATAGAATTGCTATAGAATAAAATGGTCTATAGAATTCTTTATAAAAAAATTCTATAGAATTCTATAAAACAAATTCTATAGAATTTCTAAAGGCCATTCTATAGAATGTTTTATAGAGATTCTATAGAATTCTTATAGAAAAGTGGCCCACTTTTCTATAGAATTTCTATAAAACATTTCTATAGAATTGCGTATAGAAATTCTATAGATTTTTTTTTATAGAATTCTATAGAACTTTTTTGTAAGGGTAGTTACGTTCTCGTACGGGGAGCTAGCCTAGCCGAGCCTGGGCGAAGCGGACCCTGGACGATGAGCTGAACTCGATGCATGATGAAGGCTGAAGCCGAGCTGAACTCTCGCACGCATGCCTCGTGACGGGGATAATTAATTAACTATCAAAGCATAAGAAAAGAAAATGAATAAACACGTAATTTAAGAGTCTTACCTTCTCTACATGTATATAATCATTGTGCTGTACACGAATAAATGTCATGATAACAGTGGCGGATCTAGGGGGGGGGTTGGGGGGGTTGCAACCCCCCCAAAAAAAAATCCGGGGACCATTTTTTAAAATCTTATCGCAAGAAAACGCCATTTTCACACACAGATTTTCAAAAATTTTCCCTACTGTGGGAGGGGGCACACCCCCTCCCACACCCTCCCCCCTCGCTCGCTCCGCTCGCTTGGACTCGGTCGCTACGCTCCCTCGCATACCACCCCAACCCCCCCTTTATAAAAAGCTGGATCCGCCCCTGGATAAAGGAAGTCTGAAAGATATATCCTTTTTGGTATGTCAGAGCTGTACGAAGTAGTGCTTTACTCCTTTAGGTCGTTCGCGCTTACATTAGTTTGACTTTGAGGCCTCGTACCTTAAACTTGAATTTTGATTTGTTACTACAAAATGTCGTTTTTGCAATTACAGGATTTGTTCCGATTATGAATATGAAAATTCCATAAAATGTTAATTATACATAGACTAGATCTATCTTTATTATTATTAATGTTCGTATCTCAATAATCAGTTGAATCAAACTATAAAATAAATATTCAACAGAAATGAGTCTCAAAATTAAGCCTTACTTCAAGATTGATCGATTCATGAATTATTAAACGACGCCCGTTGACGGTAGGCATGAAACCATGGACCTACTTTCCACGACCACCCAGGGGGATCCAATAAAAGGAGAAGGAGGGGGGGGGGGGGGGTCTGGAATTTGACAGCATTTTCTAAATTTAAGTAACAGCTTCCAGGGTGTTGTTTGTTGTTTTTTATTTATTATAAAAGGCATTAAATACAGTTTATATACACAGATCACTTGAGATGAACTGAAGACCAATCACATAAGTTAGAAAATTCATTTAAAGGCACACTGTCCTACTTGTAGCTACTTGCTCCCTCTATATAGAAAACTTCCCAAATCGGTGCCTGTTGGTCCCCCATGATCCTCTTTTTCTTATGTTAAATGAGAGCTGAGTTAATGAGATAGCCACCTGTCACAGTGACCTCGATGGCTCGCTGTGTGGTCTAATCCCTTCTAGCTGCAGTAGTAACGCCTACCTTTAAAACAGTGATGAAAGCAAAGATAATGTTTCAAACTTGAAACAAATGCCAGATTTTAAACCAGCTTGGACATCCAAAGACAAATAGGCTACATGCTTTCTGAATGTTATTATTCATGTTCTAATTAGGTTTTCATATAAAGAATAAGGATAGGCCTTTAACTAAATAGGGACAAGTTTTAAATGGGGGCACGCTACAAGAATCCTATCTCGCACCCCGGGGCAACGTGTCTGACACGGCCGGTTGTAGCAACTATACTCCGAAGATCAAGCTACATTAATCTTGATCTAAGGAGACACGAACGAACGAGGGACATGCAAGTTGAAATTATCAAAATAGGAGTACATGTACTTTTATGAAATTCTCTAAATACATATATTGTTTCTATTCACTATTATAGCATGGATGGCATTGAAAGCAATCATGACATGACACTCCTCCAGCTCAATGATCCCACAGATGACCCTATCATCACGCATCCATCCACCAGCACATCTTCTTCATCTAATCCATCCACCAGCAGCCTTCAGCCCTCAAAGCATTCAACAAGCTTATCTCATAGATCACAGGCATCAACCAGCTCATCTACCACTCACACACCCCTACCAACTGAAAGGTAGTGGTTTACATTTACTGTAATGTTTCTATTTCTTTCAAACAAATCCTCATGAATATTATCTTGATCAAATGGGGAAATAAATAACTCTAGATAAGATTCAAGTAAATGGGGAAATAAATAACTCTAGATAAGATTCAAGAAGAAAATTATATATATTATAATTTATTAATAATTAATAGTAAGATAAAAAATAATTTATTTGAATTATAAATCATATTCTGCAACACATTTTGCATTATCTTTTCAAATGTTCAAGGACCAAGAGACCAATAACCAGCACACCGCCTCTCGCAGCCCAAGCATCCACCAGCAGCCTTCAGCCCTCACGTCATCTATTCCAGGCATCAACCAGCTCATCCAACACTCACACACCCCTATCAGCTGAAAGGTAGTGATTTACATTTACTGTAATGTGTCTATTTCTTTCAAACAAATCCTCATGAATATTATCTTGATCAAATGGGGAAATAAATAACTCTAGATAAGATTCAAGTAGAAAATTATATATATTATAATTTATTAATAATTAATAGTAAGATAAAAAAATAATTTATTTGAATCATAAATGATATTCTGCAACACACTTTGCATTATCTTTTCAAATGTTCAAGGACCAAGAGACCAGGAACCAGGACACCGTCTCCTGCACCGAACCCATCCATTTCGTTTGATGCCTCACTTTTAGAGTTTGCTAAGAAAGAGCATGATCTGAAGGTTCAGCACCTTAACCGTGAGCACGAAAAGAGAATGGAGATCCTGGAGCTGGAGCAACGTTTCCATTCCAAGAAACTGGAGTTACTCGAGCTCTAAGTTGTACCTTTTTCATGATATATATGATATAACTGTGCATTTTTACATGTTTATTCCTTACAGGTGTTAAAATGCATGAGAAAAGTGCATAATAATTATTTGAAATGTATTCAACAGAGGTACTGCATACTCTGCATACCGTTAATATGTCTAAATTATTCCAAGTACTCATCGGTGAAGAAAAGCAGAAAAATTCAAATAAATCAAGCTTATTTCAAAATGACCGAGCTAGTACTGGTAAGATGTAAATTGTCAACATAAATAAAAGCTCTAGGTTAAACCATCTCTAAACTGAGCCTGACTGTATATTCTACAATATGAACTATTTCAAATGTGCCATTTCCATACAATACGACTGGAATTTACAAAGTGTTTGTATTACATGCTTGTAATAGTTTTAAATGCTTAAGGTGCCACATGTATCTGTAATATCTTTGCACTATCCAATTCAGTGAAGTACACTTGGATTATTATAAAAATAATAAATGAGTGCACATTGATACGTTAACTCCTTGAACCAACTGTTTGATTTACATAAATGGTGTATGGAATGAGTGCTGTCTTTGTCCCTTCACACTACGCTAAAAAAGCTGAACATGTACCCTCTACAACTTATTACCAAATTAAAAAAAAGAAGCCGATCAGACACCCAGTAGTCTGACAATGAAGTCTAGAAAGCAAACTGTTTTCTTAATTTGAATGCTAGGACACTCCGACACTCCTAACGTTTCAATTTCACAGATAGGAGGCACACAAATCCATAGGTTCACAATAGAAACTTGGCGATCTGTTACCTCCTTGAAGAATTAAGAATTTGCGTCATTTCACATAATAGATCAATGTAGAATGAATGATTCATTAAACTTTTGCTAATTCCTAATGAATAATGAACCTAATGTCAATGTTCCTAAACCACAGGAGAACCCCAGTGATCTGTTACCTCCTGATGGAGCTAACAACATAGCTTGTCAACTTAAAGAAGGCAGTAGCTAATTGAGCGTCATTCCTTCTACATGGATCTATTATGTGAAATGATGCTCAATTAACCACTGCCTTCATGTTGTTAGCTCCATCAGGAGGTAACAGATCACCGGGGTTCTCCTGTGGTTCAGGACCATTGACTTGAGGTTCATTAAGAATTAGCCAAAATTTAATGAATCATTCCTTAAAAAATTGATCTATTATGTGAAATGATGCTCAATTAGCCACTGCCTTCTTAGCTGACCAGCTATGTTGTTAGCTCCATCAGGAGGTAACAGATCACCGGGGTTCTCCTGCGGTTCAGGACCATTGACTTGAGGTTCATTTCTCATGATGGAGAGATTCCAGAGGACAGCAACGGCAACAATTGTCGTCAGTGTCGTTTCCAGTTTGAGCCTGAGCTGGTTGAGACATGGGAATCTCCTCTTCATCATCCCAAATGTACGTTCAATGATGTTCCGGCCTCTAATCTGCGCACGGTTGTATCTCTGCTGACTCCTGTCACGCGGGTGAAGTAGTGGTGTCATGACATATGGCTGGCAAGCATAACTACAGATTAAATTATTTTGGAAAAAGGATAAAGGACAGTGATTTTTTGTTAATGTCAAAGAAAATGTTGCTAATGAGGCATCTCAAATTTATACCAAAGGAAAGACAATTTGTTAAAAGAAGAAACTATTACATTATTTACATCAGCATTTTTGTAATCATAATATTTTCTTCTTTTTTTTCCCAGCGCAAACTCATATATGAAATGCAGGTAGGTTGTAGGTCTACTTTAAAAAGAGCTCTCCAAAACTCTGTTTAAACATTACTTATTCAAAAGTGTGTTCCATTACAATTGTTACACTACATGGTACATAACATTCTTCCTATTTCATTTTTTTTTATAAGACCAACTTTGAGGGGTTTATCATCTATAGATAGGCCTATAATCACCATGGCTGAAACTGTGGTTAGATAATCATCATGATATGCAAAATTGGATGTAAGGAGTTTTCTTTTTAGCTGCCTCGAAGAAGTGATGGGCTTATTAATATGGGATAGAATTTCCTAAAATTTGTTACAGAATATAAAAACATAAAATAATGTTAAGCCCTTCTTGACCCTGGACATTTGCAACATGCTATGTGCCCATTAACCAAACATACTGACATACCCAGGGGTGGATCCAGCTGGCGGCGAGGGAGGGGGCCCCAATTCAACAGAAAATATTTAGCAGCGGCTAAGCCGACGGGCCCATTGAGTGGGGGGGGGGGGGGGGGGGGGTATTGAATGGTATTTTTTTTTTTTTTCCAGGGGAGGGGGGGGGGGGGGGGGTTGGGAAGAGATTCTTTTTTTAACCCGTTTTTTGGCAAGATGAGGGGCCCAGGGCCCTCCCCCCCCCCCCCTGGATTTGTCCCTGGACATAACAGCATGAAAATGACAATCTCTACTTCTCTACCATTTTCTAAATATATATTTTTACTGTGCTACTCACCCACTGTCCCCCAATAGCCATTTGGCCTCATGACTAGCCTCTTGAAGAATCCTCTTGAGCCGCGATTCCCGAAAAATCTGTGAGTCATGGGACCCTCCCGGCCATCTTGCGACCACATCTATTATCAGCCCTTCGTGAGTGCATACTGCCTGAAATATGTGCACAAAAATACAGAAGCATTTTAAAAATTAATAATGAAAATACACATTGAAAAGGAATGCTGTGTCTGTCTCATCACGTCCACAAAGCATTTTGGTTCTTCACATCAAAATTTAACAACTTGGAAACTTGGAAAAAACTGCTTAAATTTCAGAACTTGTTACAATGTAACATGGGTTATTCTGATGATTGCATGTGCACAATTTTAATTCATACACTTTTATAATTGCTATGAATATCCTATTGCTATCAGTATCTTGCACATCATCATTTGCGTGTAAACATAGAATTAAAACATTTCCCTGTTTTGCAATAACATAAAAATAAAGTAGATATCAATATCCAAAATTTGTAGCACAAATTTCTCATGCAAATAAATTTACCCCTAATAACACCAAGCCAGACTTCAGAATACAGGCCTATGACTCTTACCTGCACATTTATAGAAAAGCGACCTTTACGATTGAGAAACCTCTGTGCATTGTCACCACCTGGGCTCCTTATATGAACATGCGTGCAATCAATGGCCCCTACTACCCCTGGAAACTGACAATAGTCAAAAAAACGTTGCTGAGTTTGCTGAATCTGGAGAGGTGTAGTTGGAAACTGGATGTACTGTGGACGTAAATGGGCGATTTGAATCGACACATCACTGATGATCCTGGAGAGAGATGCCTGTGAAAGGGTAGCCTCATCCCCATGCATCAGTTGGAAAGTGCCTGTAAAAAAACAGACAATTGAAAAATTGAAATTCCTAAACAAATATTTACAGATCATAGATCTGTTTTTTCTTTTAAGTTTTGAAAATCATTGCAGAATTGGGTTTTAAATGAACAATTTTAACAGAAATTTTGCCATCATATTTTGGGGATTCCCATAACTTCAGAGGGGCTTTACAAATTTACATCTTATAGAATCACTTCAATTAAGATTAATGCAAGTAGACTAGATCTAATAAGATAAACCTAGTTTGGTATGTTTTAGTAGGTTATCTCCATGCCGCAGTTACGGGTCAAATTTTGGATAGGCTTCTGAACTAGCGCCATGCCCATTTTGGGTTACATTATATCGTACTGGTATAAGCCTAACAGAATTTCATTCTCATAAAGCCTAGGTCAGTGACTAGGGTCTAGCGCTAGTCAAAGAAAAGAGTTTTCAGAATATTAGAGTCTAGTATTAGGCTACTAGGCCTACGATCTAGATCTACTACTAGATACTGTAAGAGTTACGATTAGACTCGTTCCCTACTTTTATTTGTCACAACAGGCCTTAAATTAATCCAAGGCCACCAAGGCCTTGGAGATTTGTTGTGCCCTTTCCAATTCTTCCTATTTGTGCTGTAATATAGGAATGTGCCCTACAGAAAAGTGGCCTTGCCCTAAAAATATTGAAATTTAAGGCCTGTCACAATTAGATCTATTTGTTTCTCTAGTCTCTTCTAGGCCTACCCCATACATATTCATTTCACATGCTCTGTGGGCATGAGATAGGAGAGACTTTATAGGAGAGAGGACTTGTGAGTTTGGCAGTGATTTGTAATATTGGTGTTTAATTCAGTGATTGATTGGCAAGATTATGAAGATATTATTTTATTAGTTTACAAATAGTCTAGACCCTTCTAGGCCTACTATTAAATTGGACAGGAATACCGATTGCTGAGAACGCAGCATTCTTATAGAATCTCTTCTTCTTCTTCAGTTGAAGTATAGCCTATAGGCCAATTAATTAAAGGTAATCTCTGATCTTGCATTCACAGCTCAGCTCTGAGCTCAGCTTCAAAGTTCAAACTACGTGAACACAACGTCAAACTAAACGTATGGGGCTGGAAATAGATTTGTTTTCCTCTGCAAGAACGTGATACGTGTTGATTTACTTCGGGCCTTGGGCAACTTTTAGTTTCAAGGATTGTCGTACTATACAAATCACACAAATTTACCGGAAATATAAATCCAAATTAATGTTCAAACTTACCGACAGCATAAAATCGCAAGGCGGTCAAAACTTGCAAATACACAGGCAATGCATCTGCACGCGATGTGTGTCGCTGAATGAAGTGCTGGAGTGAGTTCGTCCGTGATGAAAACCGTCGTTTGTTTTGTAAACCGGTATCGGTGCAGAAATTCGTCGTCGCCATAAATGTGAAATGGGTTTTTCCTTTCCACAAGCGGTCTCTCGGGTCTCATTCAGGGGCGTCGCCAAAGAGGGGGGGGGGGGGGGGGGGGGGGTGTGGGGGGGTGCGACACCCCCCCACCTGTCAGGATATTGTCGGTAAAATTGCGCTGCCGTCGGGAAAAAGAGAAAAGGGGGAGGGGAAAAAAAGGGAGGGGAAAAAAGAGAAGGAAAAAAGAGAGGGAAAGGGAAAGAAAAGAAAAAAGGAAAAGAAAAGAGAGAAAGGAAAAAAAAGGAAAGAAAGGAAAAGAAGGAAAGAAAAGAGAAGAAAGAAAGAGAAAAAAGAAAGAGAGGGAGAAGAGGAAAGAAAGGAAAAGAAAGAAAAGGAAAAAAGAAGAAAACAGAGTGAAAGGGAAACAAAGGAAACGGAGGATGAAAGAGAGGAGAGAAAGGGGAGGTAAGAGTCTGAGAGAGGAGGAGTGGGAGTAAAAGAGAGAAGGGGTTGTTGGGTGGAGTCGTCTCGTCGAGGGAGCAAGAAAGACACGGGTAAATATGTTGCTGTGTCGGGTCAGCTGTGTCGGTATTCTTGCTCGATCCTCGTGTACTATATTAATGCAGAAGTTTGAAGTTGGTGAGATGTATATTGTCGGTCGGCCGACAAGTTTTTTTCCCTACGAACTTTGACTTCTTATCCGCTGTGACGACTTCGAGAGTGAATACAACTACAATACTTGTATTTTTTCGAAGTTTCAATTTCCTATAATATCAGCTAAAGAAATCAGAGGTTTACAATTTTCGGGGAAACTAAATTCCAACAAGGTTTAAGAGTCAACAACGGTACGACGAATCGTCTTCCTTTCTTTATATTGTGATGAAACGCCGAAAAATTCCGCGCTTCGCGCGGAGGGGTAAAACTTCATATAGACGAGTCGAGAACGGTACGAAGAATCGTCTTCTTTCTCTAATAATTTAAGGAAACGTCAAAGCTTCCGCGCTTCGCGCGAGAGGGGGGAAACTGAATTCAGACAAAATTAATAGGGCTTATGTAGAGTCGAAAACGTTACAACAAATCGTGTTCT
Organism: Strongylocentrotus droebachiensis; assembly: GCA_035222895.1. Classification (NCBI taxonomy): domain Eukaryota; kingdom Metazoa; phylum Echinodermata; class Echinoidea; order Camarodonta; family Strongylocentrotidae; genus Strongylocentrotus; species Strongylocentrotus droebachiensis. Next base: position 26,933 of record JAVYIG010012832.1, on the reverse strand, counting down.
TTCTCTAATAATTTGAGGAAACGTCAAAGCTTTCGCGCTTCGCGCGAGAGGGGGAAACTGAATTCAGATGAATAGGGCTTAATAAGATTCGAAAACGGTACGAGGAATAGTCTTCCTTTCTCTATATTGTGATGAAACGCCCAAAATCCCGCGCTTCGCGCGGAAGGGGAAAACTTCATTTAGACGAGTCGAGAACGGTACGAAGAATCGTCTTCTTTCTCTAATAATTTAAGGAAACGTCAAAGCTTCCGCGCTTCGCGCGAGAGGGGGGAAACTGAATTCAGACAAAATTAATAGGGCTTATGTAGAGTCGAAAACGTTACAACAAATCGTGTTCTTTCTCTAATAATTTGAGGAAACGTCAAAGCTTTCGCGCTTCGCGCGAGAGGGGGAAACTGAATTCAGATGAATAGGGCTTAATAAGATTCGAAAACGGTACGAGGAATAGTCTTCCTTTCTCTATATTGTAATGAAACGCCCAAAATCCCGCGCTTCGCGCGGAAGGGGAAAACTTCATTTAGACGAGTCGAGAACGGTACGAAGAATCGTCTTCTTTCTCTAATAATTTAAGGAAACGTCAAAGCTTCCGCGCTTCGCGCGAGAGGGGGAAACTGAATTGAGACAAAATTAATGGGGCTTATTTAGAGTCGAAAACGGTACAACGAATCGTGTTCTTTCTCTAATAATTTAAGGAGATGTCAAAGCTTCGGCGCTTCGCGCGAGAGGGGGAAACTGAAGTCAGACAAAATGAATAGGGCTTATTTAGAGTCGAAAACGGTACAACGAATCGTGTTCTTTCTCTAATGATATGAGGAAACGTCAAAGCTTTCGCGCTTCGCGCGAGAGGGGGATACTGAATTCAGATGAATAGGGCTTATTAAGAGTCGAAAACGGTACGACGAATTGTCTTCTTTCTCTAATAATTTAATGAAACGTCAAAACTTCCACGCTTCGCGCGGGAGGGGGACGCTTCATTCAGATAAGGATTAAGAGTCAAAACAGTACACCGAATCGTCTGCTTTTTCTCATAATTTAATGAAACGTCAAAGCTTCCGCGCTTTGCGCTGGAGGGGGGGGGGGAACTGAATTCAGAAAAGGATAAACAGTCGAGAACGGTAGAGCAAATCGTCTTCTTTTTTATAATAATTTAATGAAACGTCAAAGCTTTCGCGCTTCGCGCGGGAGGGGGGGGGGGGGACTTCATTCAGCCAAGGATACCAGTCGAAAACGGTATATTTATAATCTTCTTCTTTTCCTAATAATTTAAGGAAACGTCTAAGCTTCCGCGCTTCGCGCGGGAGGCCCATCACCCACACCCCCCTAATGAACGCGCATGTAAGTGATTCTCTTGCTCACTACCGCCCCTCCCTAAAATAAGATCCTAGCTCCGCGCCTGCATTAAAATATATAGCTATGATGCTGACTAAATTGAAGAAATAATTCGTATATTTATGTCGTCGAGGAAAATGACCATATTGCGCAAATGCAAGTTCTATAGATAGTCCAAAGGAAAAACAATTTAGCCTTCGGCCCAGGTTTATAGGGTTTAATTTGTAGATATTGGACATTTAATTTTGTCGGTAATTGGTGGCTAGTTTTGTCGGTAATCGTTGGCCTCTACACCCCCCCACTGAAAAAGGTCTAGCGACGCCCCTGGTCTCATTATTATTTGTAATAATGCGTCGTAGTGGTGTCTTCTTCGCTGAATATCCAACAAATACGCCATTGCGAAGAAATATTTAGACCTGACTTAAGCCAGACTTAAACTAGGTGTACCCCAGGTTTAAATATGTGTACAATTTCTACAGAGTTAGACCAGGCTTAAACCCAGGTTTAAGTTAAACCTGACTTCAGAAACGCAGATTTAAGCCAAGGTTCTGAGAGTTAGGCGAGACTTTAAACCTAGGTTTAAAGTTAAACCTGACTTCAGAATACGGGCCTATGGGAGTAAAACACTGGTCTGCGAACTCTTCCTTTTTCAGAACCACAAGAAGCCTTTAGTGAATCCCGTCCGGGAAATATTCAGAAATGAAAATGGGAAATTCATTCCCCACGCCCACCCCTTTGGAGCAATACCCCAAATTTGTCATTAAATGTATAAGAGGTTTCGGTGTTCATGATTATTTTCCCCAGACAAAAATGAACATTTAAAAATCCCAGGCCACTTACTCCGCATATGGAAAAGTTTTGGGCGAATTCGTTCATAAAATGGATTGGTCACCGAGCCGGTCAACTCTGCACAGAGCTTCGCACCAAGTGCCGCAGTGTGCGCACTGGCGCGTAACACACAGCGTCGACTGGTCACTGGGTGCGTCCATTATGACAAAATAGGGAGAATGGGTCTTGTTCATAACATAAACATAAAACAAGGACGATTGCATTTGCATGTTTATGTCTTTTAATGAAACTCTAGGACGACACAAAAACAATAACAAGACTTTAAAACTGTTGAAGAATGAATTCATATCGATAATTCAATATCAAAGAGTTCACTAATTATAATATCTAACCCCACAATCAAATGGAATATTCCTCTCTCACGGTCTGAGTTTACGACGAACAATTTTACAAAATCCTTTGTGTTTATTCTTGGTCACTGGCAAATTACACAACAAATCCATGATGTATCACCATTTAATTATCATTACTACAGTCTACATGTCTTCTTCTTTCCATATTTAAGGTTGAAACTCACATATTGATAGAAAAAACTACACAAAATGGACCGGTTCGGAGAACATTCCGAGAGGAGACGTGCCGTTTCAAATCACATGCAACGCAAAAGTTCGCACGCTAATGTGTACGTCTATGGAACTCGTGTAGTGTGGCATATTTCATGCTCTTGCGCAAAAAGGAGCATGTATAAGAGACAGCAAATCATTGGATGCAAAAGTGCAACCTTTTCCCCCTTATCCAATCAAAATGAATGATACATAACTGGAATCGTTAAACCCTCAGCTTCAATTTGATATGCGAGATGGTGCAATTCGGCCATCGTATCAGTTCTACAGCCAAGATGAGTAGGCCTATGGAGAGTTGACGAATTTTTGGCGAAAATCGGTTGACCTCCATAGAGAAAGTGTCGTGAAAGGTTTTTTTGGAACATTTTTAAGCAAAAAGTGCAACCTTTCCCCATGAATGAAATTATTTCAAATTTATATCATAATAAAGAGAAAACATTGAATTTTAAAACACCGGCCGAGATGGTATTAAAAGTGGGTTCAGTTAGGCTGTTGCTGTGATTTAGCGTAGGAAATGCATGAAATGGTAAGGAATTTCACGTGTTGTAGCTCACGGTGCGATGCGTGCGGAGCAGATGAACGAAAGTTTTTCATATACCAACCGGGTTGACAACAAGGCTACTGCCTTGCATAAACTTGAATTCATTTCTTTGTTATGCCAATTATGATGCGTTTGTGATTATGTAAGTATGATTTGTCTCATGTTATTACACAATCTCCTCCCTCCACAAATAGTAACCATGGAAGAATCTTGGATCAATGAACAAACTTAGACCTACAACATCGTGTATTAAAGTAAAGTAAGTATTAAGTAAGTAAAGTAAAGTAAGTATTAAGTAAGTAAAGTAAAATAAACCATGTAGGCCTACATCTAATAAATCCTCTGATGAGGCAAAGACAAAAAAAGATTAATTATTCCTGGTTTTTACCTGGTATCTCCCTGACATGAGCTGGCTCCTCGTTGGAGAGCAGATCGGTTGAACGTAGTAGTTCTCTAGCTTAACACCCTCGCCTGCGAGCCGGTCAAGGTTCGGCGTCAGTATCGCAGACCCGTGCGATTGACCATGGTAGCCGACGTCGTTGAATCCGTAATCGTCAGCGAGAATGAACACGACGTTGGGTAATTGTTCCGCGTACGAGGACCCAGATGTGACCAACGTCAGGTATACAATCACGACAAACTCACCGAGGTGCCGAACAGCCATTTTTTGTTGTTGCAATGATTGAACTATATACTAGTATCGCAAGTTTGATTCTAGATGAAGGCGAAAATCTATAAGCTGCATTTACACTTCGATTAAAAATCGAACCTTCTTACAATTGTAAAATGTTGATTTAATTCGTCAAAAGTACTTAAACCGCCAACAATCGAAATATCCACCTCTGGAGTGTTTTTGTGTATAACGCCGGCGGATTGTTTCCGTATAAAATGTCCGCTCTCAAAACATTGGTGAATATATACAGGTCTTTTGTCACCCGATTTTCCTCTCCTCGCTTCCATGCGATCACGTGACATGCAGAGCAGCGAAAGGTCACGCATGAGCACAACCCACCAAAAAATTGAAGTGAGCAAACACCTCCCCCCCCCCCCCCCTTGAAAAAACAGCATAACAGACATTTTGAGTTCATGAGATAGAAGGCAAAACGTGTTCTTTTAAAAGCCTTTAGAGACTTTGTGACTGCATAAATGGGTTCAACTTGTATGAAGTGATTACAATCTATATCGCACGTAACGACCATTTTGAATTTCCTTTTTTCTTTTAAGTTCAAGAACCTCCTAGGGCTCCGCCCCAAGACTCCCGGCAAAGCTAGGCTTTACACATTCTTTTGCTGTCTGCTGCCTCGAGATCACTGGAGCGAAGAAAGGTAACAATGTATAGCAAGAATCCCTTTTCAGCGAAGAATTCATCTTTTTTTAATGCAAATTATGCCTCTTCTACCATTCTTGACCAGGAGTGCGTTTCAAACCCAATGATCTGGGCATAATCCCATTGAATGTTGTGTCCAGTATTAAAGAGATAGTTGAGTTCTGTGTTCAGATCGCAAATACCTTCAACGTGCATGGTTATTGCTCGTATTCTTATCTATGACATTTCTAGTGCCCTTTTAGGACCTAAAATTGCTATGAAGGGAAGTTTAGACCTCAAAATGTGTGAAATTTAGCCAATACGATGATACCAATTTAGCTCCACTTTCCCCAAAATACGGTGACTGTTAATTAATTAATTGAAAAATAATAATTAACAATACATGAGCCGGCTGATTGTGCGAAATATAACCAACACGAAAAAGCCACAAAAAAGCCAAGATCGGCATTGGCTCCAATGACTTTCAACGGCTGGTTCAAATTATCTAATATTTGTGGTGGTATTATAAATCGTTATGTCAGCCGTCTCTGAACCAATTTTGATCAAACAAAGCTGATTCCGTCAATAAAACTGTATGTTCTTTCAAATTTGACACTCATTTTTTCATTATCTCACAAACAAATTATTTTGTGAAGCACCCTCTGCAACAGATTTCAACTATCCCTTTAAATGCGTGTTCTGCTATTTACTGCCTATAAATCTGAGGGCTTTTTTGTGCTCATTATCAAGGGGTGTATTAGATTTTATTTTTAAAATGAAATGAAAGGGCTATTTGACTTTTAAGATCGATAACAACTCTAATTTGGGAACCCCTGGCCTATGAATTATAAACATCAGGACCAACTCGACAAGGAGAAAGTTACCGATCTCGATTTTCATGGCTTTCTTCTTTGTTCGATTTATATAATTAGTGAGCGTGAAAGAAAGAGAGAGAGAGAGAGAGAGAGAGAGAGGGGGGGGGGGAAGAGAGAGGAGGTACAAATAATAATGTCAAGAAAGTGACTAGAGATAAAAATGGGATAAGGTGAACTAAAGGAAACATTTTGCCAAACACATAGAAAAGGAAATAAAGAAAATCATCAAAAGGAAAACAAAGCAAAAGAAGGAAATAAAACAGATTGGGAAATAAAGACATGCATGTAACAGCTGTGTGCTCAGGGCGGCGCCCCCGAGGAGGGGGGGGGGGGCAAATGTTTCGTTTGAAAAGTGACATTTTCCTTTTTAATCAGTTCCCCTTCCCCTTCTAATACACGCTTCTTTTCACCTCTGATATGTGCGTCTTTTATTTTGACACGTGTCCCCTTTTCATTAATTACTCTATTTCCTTCTGATAAATGCCCCTTTTCCCTTCTTTTTAATAACAGCCCCTACACCTTTTCATAAATACTCCTATTCACCTCCGATAAATGCCCCAATTAAAATCTGATAGGTGCCCCTTTTTCTTCGACAAATGCCCCTTTTCCTTTCTCATAAGTACCTTTTCCATCTTTGGTGAGTGCCCCTTTTCAGGTTTGAGGTTTGTTATGACATGTACCCCTCTTTTTTCTAATAAGTATCCCTTTTCTTTCTGAAAGGTACCCCTTTTCTTTTCTCCATAACAAAAGACCCCAAAGCTCACTCGCATTTATAATTGTTACAATAATTATGAAATGTATTTTCAGTTTTTCATGATTGAATTGTGCTTAAAACCAGGGGCGGATCCAGTCCGCGGCAAGAGGGGGGGGGGGGGGGGGGGGGGGGGGGCAAATCTTGAGAAAAATATTTAGCGGCGAATCAGCCAGCCGGCGAACGGCGAATCAGCAGGGGGGGGGGGGGGGTGGATAAGAGGACATATATTTGTTTTGGGGGGTCCAGTGTTTTGGGAACATTTTTGCGCCGACTCAGCCGGCCGGTGAATATTAAAGCGGGGGGGGGGGGGGGGGGGGTGATGCTGGAGAGGAGGACCACTATTTTTTTAATTTTTTTTCGAGGGGGAGGAGATGAAGCGACGTTTTAGCATGACTTTCTTTTTTACTCTCACTTTCACCTATTCCAGATAACCCTAAGTTTGTTATTGCTGCTTTATATGTAGTTGATAATGCATGATTAAAATAAATAGAGAGAGAGAGAGAGAGAGAACCACCATCATTATGCAATGGTTCGGGGTTTGTGTAATGTACATTTGAAACCATTTTTTAGCGTCTCGACCCTAACGAAACTGTTTTTGAGGAAAAGCATTATACTGAACTGAATAAAAAATAACTTTATATTGGCTCATACTAATACTGATACGGGCTATAGACAATGTGGTGTCGGCACAGTAACATCGGGCATTTGTTTAGAGGTATTCCAAAATGACATTCTGATAATCAACATTTTCTTCTGTTGTCATAATTATACGCATAATACAACTGATCTTTATGATTTCTAAACGTGACATAGCTTCTTCTCCCCCTGCAAACAAAAAAGAAAAGACGGTTATTTAATAAAAGGATCATGCGACAAAATGATTATTATGATTCAAATTGATGCAAGGATTTTTTTTTTGAATAAGCAATGCTTTTCACCAGAATCTTCTTTGTAAAAACGACTTTTGACAAATCTCAGCCATGCAATTCTGAACCTGTGTTGTAAGATCACTTTCAGATTAGGAGAAGTGTATTCTTTAATGAGTACTTTAAATTGAATGGAACGTCTCAACTCAATAAGCATGGCTGATATTTGTAAAAGATGTTTTTACAAAGAAGGTTCTGGTGAATAGCAGTGCTTATTCAAACAAATATTCGCATCGATTTGAATCACAATCATTGTTTTTCGCTTAATCCCTTTTAATGACCTTGTTTTCTTTCTCGTTTGCAAGGGGAGAAGAAGATATGTCACGTTAAAGACATCATAAAGATCAGTGTTGTATACGTATACAGTATATTATATACACAGGCCCCGCGGAACGTTTATGAAAGTGGGGGCAAAAGTATTTACGATCAGGTAGAGGGTAGCGAGCGTAAATTGGTGTGAGGGTTCAGGGGGCGGAGCCCCCTGAAGATCAGGGGTTTAAGGCATTTAATTACGGTCAGAGAAGCACAAATATTTTGATGCCGCATTTGTGTCACTGGCAGGTCAGGGGGGGGGGGGGCGTTTTTTATATATTTTGTTTAAAGGTAAAATCTACGTTACTATCCTATTTTTTTACCGGTTTGGGAGGCTAGGGGGGGGGGGGGGGCAGGGGCCGGTAAAATCGGCCCGTGGATCCGCGCCTGCTTAAAACCCACCAGAATTTGTTGTCGTTTTCTCATTATTAAACTTTTCGCCCTGCGGCGTCACAAATCTTAAAATGTTCTTAATATTCAGACCATCACACCCAACTGCAATGTATGATTCTTAAACAGTATATTGGACCATGTAAAGAGTGAAACAAATATTGAAATCATCCCTGCTAATGCAATCTCAATCATGAAAAAGTAGGGGTAAATAGGCAAACCAATGTCTAAATATGGTAGATTTACATTTCGATGTTTCCCTTTGTAGGTGCCCCTTATCTTCCAGAAAGTGTCATTTTTTATGGTGCCCCCCCCCCCCCCCATTTTGGAAAATGCTCCACATAGTCTGTTTGTGCTTAACCTTTTGATTCTTTTAAATTTAGCTTTGATTCAACTCATACTCCCGATCGTGTATCGTGTATTTCAAAATACTGAAAGTTCCTTTATATTTAACGATGTTCCACGATATTTGGTTTACGGTTTATTAAAATACTGAACCTGGCAGTCCGTAGGCTGAATTACATGATATAAATAATTGTACTTGCACATCAATGTTGTAACAATTATCAAGCATTACATTACCTCTAAACAGCTACGTTCTCAAAACTCTGGCATACTTGTTATTCCTAGGGTTAAAACTAAGTGTTGGGGGGGGGGGGGGTGAACCTTCGCTCATGCTGGGCCTTCCTTATGGAATACTCTTCCTCAATGGATTTAAAAAAAAGCAGTTCTGGTGAAGTGTTACAAAATAACATTAAGAAATATCTGTTTAATTTAGTCTATAATTGATTACCACTACATGTCCTTACCTTTTCTATTGCACTTTTGTATAATGTTTATCATGTATTTCATCTTTCGCACAAGCTGCGCCTTGAGCATTTGATTGTCGAGTGGATTTGACGCCATACAAATCTTATGAATTATTATTATTATTATTAGAACATCAACAAATAAAAACAATACGGCAATCACAATAATTAAGACAGTAGTATTCTTAAAACAGGGTCAAGCTATGTTCACATATTGCACCGAGAGATATAGCAAAAAAGGAGAGTAGAAGGAAAATGGGAGAAAAGGAGAGTTAGAGAAGAGGAAATCGAGAGGAGGATAGTAGAAAGGACGAAGTAAAATGTAAGAAACAGGTAACCCTGAGAGTATTAGAAGGGGTGGGGGAGAAAGAGGGAGAGAGAGAATCAGAGGAAGTATAATTACTGTGTATGCAAAATTACAGTTCATATAGTACCACATTTAATGTAATTCATACAGATTAAAACAGTTAAAATACAATAAATGAAGTTATACTTTTAAGGAAATGGGAATGCGCATGCGGAAATTGTGAGTAATGCGTAAAACTATCAAAATATCACACTAAAGATTTAAACATACTATATTTCAAAACCAGACTTTGAACATGTATTGTGTGAACTTCAATAATGGTATCTCACTGAAGAAGGTGACATATAAATTCAATCAGTAAAGGGAGGAGTCGAAATGAAAAAAGGGAAGAAAAAGGCAAGGGATAGAGAGAGAGGGGGTGGGAGGGGGATAAGGAGTAGGTATAGAGTAGGTATATAGGTATATATAGGTGTATGCGAGAGAGAGAGATAAAGAGTTATGAGGGAGGGAAAGAGCGAGAGAGAGGAAGAGAGAGAGAGAGAGGGGGGGGGGGGAGGGGGAGGGGGAGGGACGTCATGTGGAAAAACAGAGTTGAAAACAAGTTTTTCATAATTAAAACCACTTCAACCATTTGAACACAACACAAGATTCGGAGCAGTTACATATATTAAACAAAAATATTGGTATTTATTTTGCAATTTGCTGTTGAATATGAGAGCAGAAATCAGCGCAACAAGCGTGAACATACACACACATGTATACACACATCACCCATCGACAAAACAATTTCAGTACATTATCATCATCAGTACAGTACATTACGTACTTATAGGTTAAAAATACAGTCCAGGCTCTCCGCGAGCGGTTTCATTGGAATTAATCGAGAAATTCCCTCGCTAGCGTGAAGGGAAAAATACACGTACCGCTTAGGCATGGTTGGCTATATAGAGGGCGCAAGTAGCTACAAGCAGTGCAGTCACGTTCTAAGCCTATGAAAGCTCATAACTTAAGAGTAGTGCTTGTGTTCATTTTTTTCTTCAAATTTCTTCCTTTCTTTGTTTCCCTTTTTGAGTAATACAAGCTCGGTTTTTAAGTAGATTTGTCAATTTCCTTTAAAATTTGGCTCAATTTATGATAATATTATGCCTATATATATTAGTGTATCCTTAAATGCTTTGATCGCTTATCGACATTTAATATTGTAAAGTTCAAATTGGTTTCTTTCTCTGTGTTTTATTGCAAATTTCATTTGGTATTTAATTAATGTAAGCATTTTGTTCATGTTTTGATTCAGTTATGAAATTAGAACTATTTAAAATTGATTTGATATGAATATATCATTCATTTTTTGAGATGTTAGAAGAATAAATTATGAATGTTTAAGTGATGTTTTTCTTTTATTTTGAAATAATTACGGTTACTACCCTAAAACCCTACTCAAAGTTGGAATTTTGTGCGTGAAAAAGGAAATTTGGAATGCAACGTTAATGATTTAACTCAATCATGCATGAATTATGAATGATAATATATGCATTAAATGAGAGAAAAGAAGAAGGGCTTTCCATCCATGTACAGTGCGTCCCAGAAAAAAACGAAACCGAGAAGTATCGATGTTTTATCATAACTTAATCACAACTATAATTAATGAATGATACATATTTGAAAAGCTTAGAGTCTCCTTTTCCATGTGACGCTACTCAAGTGATGCATATTTCACGCATGAGTGATTAAAAGCAGTTTGAAGGAAGGAAACCAAAAAGTGATTTGGCGGGCGGTATCTGAATTTCGAAAACAATTTCACATTTCTAGAAAGTTCATTTTCTGCCCTTTCATATGACACCTCAATCAGGAAAAATGAGCCAGCAATAACACAGTTCTGTTTGTTTAAAGGAATGCTTGCATTTCCATAATTTTATCAAACGATTTGTTTTCTTTGGCTGCCTGCCTTAGCAAGAAACAGAGTTGACAAAAGACTTAATCCGTTTCGTTGACAATCAACCGTAGACGAAAGACTTCATGCATGGCTGATTGTCAACGAAACGGAGTTAAGTCTGTTGTCAATGTTACTTGTTGCAAAGGCAGGCAGCCGGTGAAAACGTATTTGTTTGATAAAATTATGGGAATGCAAGCATTACTTTAAACAAACAGAACTTTGTTATTCCATTCTCTAAGCTTTCCAAATATGTATCATTCATTAATTATAGTTGTGATTAAGTTATGATAAAACATCGATACTTCTCGCTTTCGTTTTTTATGGGACGCACTGTATATCCCAACAGGGGCATTATTCATTAGAATTGTATATTCATGCCTTGAAAGCCGGTTTGATGTTTCTTTCTTGGATATGCTTGTATATATTTATATATATCATGAGATTGGAAGAAGAAAAAAACCCAAAAATGTTGCCAAGCGGACACAAGTTGAAAATGTGGAGGTCTAACTAAATATCACGCCATGAAAGTAGCTGAAACCAGTGCATGCAGATGACTTGTTAAATATGACGTTAAAACATCAAGCATAAAAGGCAAGAATACTTAAGAAAAATCTAGACAAAAAATTGTGAAACATCATTACATTACGAGAGAATAAATAGTCCCTACAATGTTCATGAGAAATTCATCACGAATCTATATTGAAATACAAATTTATTCAAATTGACTCATACAAACAAACTTTAAAACAGTTGATATATACAACTGAATGATAAGAATGACAACAAACATAATAAATATTACAGTAGGAATGAACATAGAATACATAACGGTACATTCTTAACTTTAAGTTAATTACATGTGGGAGTTAACAAAGTCCTAAAGCCTATTTTGGGGATAATCACCAAGCGAGATTGAGATAAGAAAATATATACGATTAATTAGGCCAAATTAAGTGACATTACAATAAAAAGAACGATTAAAACACAAGTACTAAGAAGCAACAACACCCCCAAATTCTAATTATTTTGGGCACGTTCAAGTTGTCATCATATATAGATACATTTTGTTGAGATTAAGAGAACAGCTCCAATTTGAAATGCACGTTTTAAAAAGGTAAGAATCACAGGAAAGAGGTGCTGAATTGCTAATAATACGAATTTCACCTGTTTAACATTCTAAAACTCGATCTAGGAGGCAACGGGCACTGTGATCCCATAGGTAGAACAAAACATTATGTATGAAAAAAAAAACGTTGTACGATACAAACTTAAAAGTACTTGATTCGGTACTGTACATTTCAGACGATTTACTCCCATGGCCCCCATGAACCGCCATGCAAGGCTGGATCCGCTTCCAAATCCGGATCTGGATACCGCACGGGAACCGAACCTTTGTAATACTCCTCTAATCTCTGAAGAAGCTCATTGACAACATCCGGATACTTTCCTGAAAGATCGGTTCGCTCCAGAGGATCGGCAGTTATGTTGAAGAGCCATACCTTTTGGTTCGGTTTCTCTATCGGATATATCGTGTGGAGTACGGACTCGGCTGGCGGCTGCCACACATCGGATGCCGATGCTATTGTCACACAGAGAGGAGGGGATAGAGAAATAACGTTTTTTACGTAAATGACAACGGCGACAAAAGTTGCTGTAGTACTAGTGATACTAGTGGTAGTTGTAGCAGTAGTAGTGTTGAAAGTTGCAGTAGTAGTAGTAGTAGTAGTAGTCGTAGTAGTAGTATTAATAGTAGAATTGGAAGTATCAGTACCAGTACTGCTACTAGAAGTAGTCGTAGTCGTAGTATGACCGGAGCTCAAGTTTATCTGTGATATTGCGAAAATGAGCGAGTAACTTTGAGATAATTTTGTACTCACCGTCTGGCCCTGTCTTTATTTTCCAGTCTCCGACGCGTAGCGCAGCTCTTATTGACGTATCGAATTTGTCTTCCAAAACTCGCGCCAAAAATCGCCACAGAAAATCCTCGCCATCAAAGTAATTCGGTAGAATCTCGGGAGCGACGTAAAGCGAGTCGATATTGTGCAAGATTTCCTTTCGAGGGGACGATGCTGTACCACTGAATGATTACAAATGCGAAAGTAAATAAATCGTGATTTCAATATCCTTGAGTTTCACCTCTTGACATCGGCAAAAATCCCTTCGCGCATTGAGTCCATGTTTAAAACACAACCACATTGCGTTTGACGCGAGGTTTTTTTAATGGGAAAATAGGAGAAAAGAAAAAAGTTCCCCAAAAAGGAGTGGAGCTTCAAAGATACTATGTCCTTTTTGCAGCCAACATCAAATCATTTAGAACTTTGCAGGAACTATGAATATGTCATGTATGTCCTAATTGTGAAATTTAAACGTTAGCAGTGTCCTAATATTCAAATTATGCAAGGAAACCCGTTTACTTGCTAGACTTCACTGTTACTTGAGTGACTGACTGGCTTTTTTTCTTCTTCTTTGGTAATAACATAAATAAAAAGAGCTGTAAAGGGTACAAGAGCATATAACCCACTTCTTGTCATGGCCAAAATTAAACTGCTTGAATCTTTGTGCAGCACAAAACGTACGACCGTTTGGAACAATGTTCTAAAAATCAGTATATTTATTACTGTATTGTTATCACTTAAGTCGATTTGACAACTAATAGTCGTTATTTTCCCACTTAAAGACATTTTCAAGCCCACTTTTGGGGGTTCTAAATAAGTATCATCTTTCAAATGTCGTTGGAAATTATCTTTTCATTTTGGGGCCTGAAAATGGGACATAGTACCATTAATGGAAAGAGTACATGATAGAACTCTCATTTATACCTTTAAACATCCCTGATATTTTATTTTTTTTTATTTTTTATTTTTTATTAACATTTTATTTCCTTCTCAACAGCACAATATAAAACACAATGTATATATACATGATATATGTAACAATTTTTTCAACATAGAGTATACAGTAAATAATTCAGATACGGAAGGAGGCGAAAACCCGGAAAGCGTAGCTTGAGTTGGGAACGCCCATAATAAATTAACACAGTTACCGAAAGAACATCATAGACATTATTGTGAAAATTACATTGTATATAACAGAACGTTGATAGGAAAGAAAAAATAGTGAAAGGAAGAGAGGAGAGAATTAAGTATAGGAAGGCATGTTCACTTATAAAGAGAAAGTTACAAGGTCTCGAGCCATTGTATTTGCTAAGTTCTAATATAACGATTCGCTAGATTAAAAAAAAGAGAGTTCCTGATGGCTAGGGTACCTGACAGAGCTCCAGACATTGTAGCCGTCTAAGGGTTTGGTTCCATTCAACCTTCCACCTGCGATACCTGCTACAATAGTCGGTAGCCAGTCGCTCACATGAATCAATTCATGATTGACCGTTCCTTTGACTGCATCGGGTAGAAGAGGGCTGTGTACGAACCCTACTCCATGAATCCCTCCTTCCCAGAGGGACCCTTTGCTTCCCCGCAGTGGCCAATTGTTGGCACCGCTTTGGATTGGACCACCGTTATCTGTTCAGGAAAAAAAAAGAAACCTAAATTGAATTCTAGAATAATAAGTGATCAAATGTGCATTTAACTTGAACACACCAAACAGAAAGATTCATTTTTACATTACCCATACAATCCTGCTAAAATTCTCGCTACCGAATCTACGGTATTCGACCATAGAGGGCAGTACCGACCATGGGTATATTTTGCACAGGCACTTCCGGATCCCATGCAAATACAATGGCTCGAGACCTTGGAAGAAATAATAATTTCTAGGGGGGTTTTCACAAAGATTCTAAGTCGAACTTGACTCTAAGTTGGACTTCAAAATTATGGAGAGCCATTTGTAGCCTTAAAATAGAATATATACAAAAGAGAAAAATCCATTATTTTATACTTGTTATATATTCCACATCAGGAACATGAAATCTCCTTGATGACAGAAAATATGAATGATTTGAATCAACATTTCATGCATTTTAAAACAACGTTTACAATATATTTGTATAGATGCTAACGGCTTTCTGTTATTGTTAAGTCCAATTTAGGATCTTTGTGAAACAGCCCCCGTAACCAATAAACTAGTAGATAAATTACCAGATTATGAGAGTGCCTACATAGATCTCATCAAAGCATCGAGGGAGTTCATAAAACCTGCACAATAAATTATTAAAATAAGGAATTAGTTGACACCGCTGTACATTCACTATGGAAGCCGGAAAAAAATCTTATCATCTCCCCAGTATCGTATCTCGCATGTGTAACCTGTACAATGTGGCAGCAATGTCGCCATCTACTGTCGAACATTGTGTTTGCATTATGGTCAATTATTGTCCAGCCATTTTTTTAAAATCGTTTACCTGTACCTTACACAGTGGACATTTTTTAAGTGTATAAAACATGTCCTGTCCACCTTCATGACAGGATTTTATGGCTTAACTAATCACTTTAAGTTCTTCAAATGTACAACAAATAATTTGTCCTTATTGTTACATTGCTTTTATAGTGTACTGTCTCTCAACATCGCTATGAACATTCCTGAAAAGCTACGAAAATTACAAATTTTGTTCAAAAAATTACTTTGCACCTCCCTTTTTGTTTATTTATTTATTTATCATTTTTATTTATCATATAGTATACAGGGTGGCACATATCACCAATATGTTCCCATTTTGAAGGATGTTAAAGCTTATTTTCCTCTTTAAAAATTGTATTCATGGTCACTCAACCTAACTAGACGTAGTGGGCATGTACATATGAATAGAAATGTCATTTCTACTTATGCATCTGGTATTTCTTCCCTTGTTTTTTTCTCCTTTCCCTTTACAGGTTTATTCTTAGTTGCATCTATTTTCATTTGTGTTTTTTTTTTTTTTTTTTAATATATATATATATATATATATATATATTTTTTTTTGGGGGGGGGGGGAGAGGAGGGGGGTGGGAGCCAGACAACAATAGCTGTCTCGATAGGGTTAAATATAAATAGAAATACCTGTATTTCTTTACCTGTTGAGAATATGACGATGGTATTATCGTAAAGACCAGCGTCCTTGAGAGCTATTGTGATGTTTCCTACACCTTCATCCATACAAGCTACCATACCGGCATAGGTACGTCTATTTTTGTCGGTGATATTCATGTATGGGTCCATGTAGCTGTCAGGTACTTGCAAAGGTAGGTGTACAGCTTGATATGCCAGGTACATGAAGAGTGGCTTTAAGGGACAAATACAAGAGAGGAAAAAGGGGAAATTAAAAAATAACAACAATGCTCAATTAATCCATAGAAATATGCTTCTTGAAAGGTGGCTTAGCTCTGAGATAGGAAACTTTTTCTAGCACTTACAGTAATTAATGTACATGAACAATGGCTTTAATGTACAAATACAAAAGGAAAAAGGAAAAAGAACGAATAGGAATAATGCGCAAATAATCCATAAAAACACGTTTTCCTGCGAATTGGCTTAGCTCGAAGACGTACAAATTTTCCGGTCCAACTGAAGTAAGTCAGATACTGTTCAGAGTTGCCTTTAAATAAAGTGTGCCAAGCACCTTTAAAATAGTTTGTGTTTAGAAAGCATGTATACAACCAACTTAAACGAAAATTCACTCTTAATCTATCGGCTAGGAGAATTTTTGTTAAAGATAAGAAAAATGCGCATTTAATTAGCAGTGAAATGAAAATAATGATGCAGACGAGTAAGCTTAAAGGTAAAGACCAGTATTGGTCATGCGATTGCAATGTGAAAGAAACGTTGTGGAATCGATCAGAAAAGGTTGATCATCTAGCATCTAGCATCTGCAAGGTTCTGGAATCATCAAAATGATAAGTAATGTGGCCCATTCTTCGTAAAGTTACGAGCACTATACACAGAAAGATGTATATGGGACTACCCTATCTCTCTCACCAGACCATGAGAGAAATAAATTTACCAAATATATGAATTAGTAGGCGGTTTCCCGGCAAATTTTTTATCATCATGTATTAGTCAAAACATATTCTTTCACATGATTGGTAATGAGAGCTTCCATTTCATTTTTTTAAATTGGGGCGTTTCCAATACTGGTCTTTACCTTTAAATATGAACAGAGAGGTGAGGAGTCGAAACTCTTGTAATTTTTTTTAAACGCATTCTTGAGTTCTAAAGCATAACAATTGGATGTGTAACATTCCACTTGTTTGGAATCGCGCTTCCACTGAGGTGAATTTTGGAGGCCAGGCACCAGTTTCACACTTTTTCCAAAATATAAAATTACCAGCAAAATGGCATAAAATTTATACAGGGGTTGTATCGGGAAAAGTGCATCAATTTTTTCAAATTTAGGACACAGCCCTTCCTCCTTTTTGTGTGCCAGAGTTGGTAAAAGAAATATTCGATCCTGACAAAAATTGAATATTTTAGGATAATGTGCTAATTTGTGCCCGTTTTAATATTCCGTTATTCAATCCATGATTTACAATCTTCGATAACTTTAAGTTTGCTAATGCGTGTTTTCGCGTGTTTTTTTGTATTTTTGCAGTTCGAAAAAGGATGAAATTACACAAGTTTGTGTTCGCTTGTTCAACTCTTTACACATTCTACAATAGATGAGAAATAATTGAAAGGGACAGCGAACAGTTGCTGCGATACCATTTTCTGATGTAGGAATTCGTAATCCTGAAAATTTCATGCGCTCTTTTTATCCCACCACCTGGTCAACAGTTGAAGATTAGCGCATAATTTTTCGGCGGCTTGGAGCATGGGGTCAAGGGAGAGTGGCTTGATTCCAGTCCTTCTCTATCACGTCCCTGATTCGAAGAACAACAATGAAAAAAGATACTATTTTGGGAACGAGCTCTTCAAATAATGTACACGTAAACGTACCTTTGTCTTGTCATGCCTCCTTATGACATCAATTGTTTTATTCGTGAAGAGATGGGTAGAATACTGTCCTTTGTAATTGAAGACCGGTGTCTTGTTCGCGTGTAGGTCGTACCCTGATAGGGTCTTGGGACCGACTTTGTAGGAGCGCATGTGCGTGTAATAGTCTTCAGCCCCTATCAGGTATCCTGATAAAAAAGAAGAACAAAATGTTCCGTGAGAATACAGTGAAACCTCACTATGAACATGACGGACAAAGAAAGCGGACAAAATATACAGTTCCTCATTCTACCCTCAACAATTGCTGTGGTGGACAAAGGAACATCCCTTCACTGCTATTATGTAAAAATGTGTAGAACAGGTGTCAAATGCATATTCACCTGTGCTACTTATTATTGGTGATTACGTCATTAATCATTGTTATCTTATTCATCAGTTACATCATGACCACAATTTTGTTGGCCAAATACAGAGAAGAAATTACTGAAGAGAATACAAAACTTTCTGTATGTGTAACATTTTTCATGTTTATGTAAATTATGCAAATGTGCTTCAGGGTCTCCAATTCCCTACACCTACCCTACATCTGTATTTATGTTGTTATTATCATTGTTTTTATCAACATTTTAGTAGTATTAGTACAAGTAGTAGTAGTGGTAGATTTATTACTCGTTAAAAAATGCTCATTAAAATAAGCCCTTACCAAAGAAAGAATCGAAGCCCCTCTCAGTTGGCAAGCAAGCATCCAAGTAGAAGCCGATATGCCATTTACCGACCATGTTGGTGGCGTAGCCATTTTCCCGGAGTTTCTGCGGGAGCGTGACTTCATCCAACGGGAGGCAGTTCGGCTGGGGAGGTCGGATCACGCCGTGTTGGAGACCCGTGTGGATCTAGTGAGCAAATACTAATCGACTACGAGGGTAATGGTACAAACTATCATCGTCGAGGTGATCTCAGGGGGCTACTATCATCCCGAGTCGCAAGGCGAGGGACGATGGTAGCCCCGAGATCACCGAGGCGATGATATTTTGTATCCATTGCCCGAGTAAAGGAGGTTAATATTTATTTTATATCCCACATCGGCAATAAGGTCTATTTAAAGTGAATTCTACATAATTAAAAAAACTGATTCTGCTGACCGTTTAGCTTCAGCTAGATTTTACAAAGCGCAACATGCATACAATTATGTAACGAAGTCGATGCGCGCTCATTTGACATTGACATTGACATTTCGCGTAACCTACTTTGCTACGCGTATTCAATGGCAAGTTGGGCAGCAGCAAAAAGTTTCCTTATCAGGTAGATAGTACTTATCTATCTTTTATCATGTGACCTCGTTTAGACCAATCAGATTGCAAGATTCTTAGTATGCGGGATATAATAAAGAATATATCACTATGATGACGTGGATACACTATAGAGAAACTATGTCCCTCATCCTCGTGGATAATTATTATCTGAACAGCTCGTTTCCTAAAATGCTACTGTTTTCATTAACAATTTAAGGGTGTCTCATATGACTCTGTGTTCGATACCTGTGTGGATTTAATATACAAATATACACTGTTTTGAGAGGTACTGGTTAAAATTATGTGCAAGAGGTGACTCCAATACTACTATTTGCTGAGGGGCGCAGCCCCGAAGCAAATGGTACTTTTGGAGTCACCGAGGCCCATAGTTTTAACCAGTAACTCGAACAGAAGACATGGTATATATTTCTATATCCTGCATCAAAACTTTATGAATTTGTTTACTAAAATTTAAAAAAATAAATAAAAAAATTACAGTTTTTATTGAAAAATCATTAAAAATAAAAGCAAATTATCAATTCAAGATTCGAAGAAGAAAAAAAATGTCAACTTCCAAAAAGTACTTTGTCAGAGCCAACTTAAAATAACTGAAATATTTCTGGTTATGTGACGAGCTCTCAACCAATCAAAAGCCGATAAATTTGTGATACAGGATATAATAACAAATATATCACTATAACAAAAAGACGTGGAGACATATAAAGAAACTATGTCTTTCATCTGTGTGGATACTATTTGAAAAGCTCATTCGCAAAATGCTATCTTTTTTATTTTGTTTCCTACACAAATGTTATACCCATATAATTGGAATATTAGGACACTGCTAACGTTTACAGTTCACAAAGAGGACATACGTGACATATTCATAAATCCTGCAAAGTTCTACAGAATTTGATGTTAGCTGCACAATGGGACATAGTACCTTTAATTTCAAGAGTTAAACTAATCAAAAGTAGAAGTTCCGGTATGCATGTAGGGTATATCCGTGTAGGAAGTGGGACTGTTTCCCAGCAATAATTAAGCTGCTTGAACCTTTAACAAAAGGAGTGATTTGAAGACTTGATTTGATTTGCGTTGGTGCAAATGTGCAGACAATCTACTCCTAAAATTAACAATAATCCGAAAAATTAGATTAATTATTCCTGGTTTTTACCTGGTATCTTCCTGAGAGCAGCTGGCTTCTCGTTGGAGAGCAGATCGGTTGAACGTAGTAGTTCTCTAGCTTAACACCCTCACCTGCGAGCCGGTCAAGGTTCGGCGTCAGTATCGCAGACCCGTGCGATCGACCATGGTAGCCGACGTCGTTGAATCCGTAATCGTCAGCGAGAATGAACACGACATTGGGTAATTGTTCCGCGTACGAGGACTCAGATGTGATCAACGTCAGGTATACAATCACGACAAACTCACCGGGGTGTCGAACAGCCATCTTTTGTTGTTGCAATGATTGAACTTATTATACTAGTATCGCATGTTTGATTCTAGATGAAGGCGAAAATCTATAAGCTGTATTTACACTGCAATCAAACAGTCACAAGTTACGCATGAACACACCTCACCAAAAATTGAACTGATCAAGCTCCGACGATTTGTTATGGGTATTTCTAGTAGTGTAAATAGTAGTCCCAGAAGCGGATCTAGAGGGGGGGTTGGGGGGTTGCAACCCCCCCCCTTAGGCGGCCCCCCCCCCCCCCAAAAAAAAAAAAAAAAAAAAAAAAAAAGGAAAAAAGAAAGAAAAAAGAACGCACGCTGGAGAGAAAGAAAAAAGAACGCACGCTGGAGAGAAACCCTTTCAAGTGCAAATATTGTGAGAAGATATTCAACTCATCTGGTAACTTAACCAAACACATGATAACTCTGGATATAACTATGTATTAAACTGTTACTTGATTTAAAAAGACGTTATCATGCACTGCTTTTTATGGTCTCCATTGTGTTAATAGATGCCAGGAAAACATCACTTACGAGGTTCAAATAAACACCCCCCCAAAATCGGCTCGCCGCTTTGCGGCTCGTGGACGATGCTCCGCATCGTCATTATTTTGGTCAAACCCCCCCCCCCCCCTTAGCAAAAAGCTAGATCCGCCCCTGAGTCCCCCCAAACAAAATTGACGATGTTACAAAATAGTGTTTTGGCTGTGTAAGTCATTGTGCCGTGGCGACGTTGTGTTGTCTAGCTGTCTCTGTATGCAAAGCGCTCCCTGCTATTGTTCCGTTCATGCGAGATATCTAGGGAAAATTGGGGCAAAGTCCAACATTTAAAGGAAACCCTGTCTGGACAAGCATTCAACATTTTATTGTATTGGTTCAAAGGTTTAACCAAGTCTTATGATTTTTCTCAATGAAAAGATGACAATGTTATGTACAGTGTAAATATCATTAATTTGCATATTTTTTTTTTTTTTAAATGATATTTTATTTCCTTCCTCATAATTTCACATAACAAGAAATTCACATAACAAGAAATTATCAAAATAAGCAATATAAAACAAGATCTTTGATACAAGACACTTCATGAGTTACATCAATCAATGAACATAGAAAAAAAAAAATTCTTGCATGTAACAGTGTATAATCAAAATAACAGTAGAGGAAGGTTTAAAGTGTAGATTTTTTTTGTTTTAAATGATATTTTATTTCCTTCCTCACAATTTCACATAACAAGAAATTCACATAACAAGAAATTATCAAGATAAGCAATATAAAACAAGATCTTTGATACAAGACATTTCATAAGTTACATCAATCAATGAACATAGAGAAGAAAAAAAAAAGGGAAAAAAAAGTCTTGCATGTAACAGTGAATAATCAAAATAACAGTAGAGGAAGGTTTAAAATTACATATAACCATCCTATCACAACACTCTCACACCCCTCTCCCCTCTAGCCCACCCACACCACCTTTCACACACATAAACACACATACAAACACAAACACACACTGCATGCAACCTGTTCCCTCAACTCACACCACACTAACCCCCCCCCCCCCCCCCCCTAGCCCACCCATCTCATCATACCCCCTTCACGCCGACACACACACTGCATGCAACCTGTTCCGGTTTGTCCACCTGTACACGAGAGAGAATTAATAATTCTAATAATAATAATAATACCCACATCCATTAAAGTAAAAATGCATCGATTTGTTCCCATTTCTGTAAGTGCATCCCCAGTTTAGTCTCATTTCACAACGCCCCCTATCGTCAGAGCATGGTCAGATTCAGCAGCCTAACATGTTAGCCTATGGACGTTTTTTTTTTAAA
This sequence comes from Strongylocentrotus droebachiensis, assembly GCA_035222895.1. NCBI lineage: Eukaryota > Metazoa > Echinodermata > Echinoidea > Camarodonta > Strongylocentrotidae > Strongylocentrotus > Strongylocentrotus droebachiensis. The sequence continues at coordinate 4,602 of JAVYIG010012832.1, read as the reverse complement.
TCGTTAAAAATTCATTTTTTGTTTATTAAACGGAAAGCACATCCACCCCGACGTACGTTATCACTAGCTCTTCCATTGGAGCCCTCATGTCTCATTGACTTTTGAAAGTTTACCCACCGTAATTTTTCAAAATAGGTTGCAAGCTCGTCATTGCCTACAATACACATGTGAAACAAGTCTATCTTTGGACTCAGTTTACCAAGCGATTTGAAGATTATAGGTCGAGCACACGAAATATAAAAAGCATGAATTATCATAGATCACTTCTGCCTATTTCGTTTTGTCCATTTCATCCAACCCCCCACCGTAATTTTTTCATTTAGTAAAAGCAAACATTTTGCCGAGTTTAGCAAAAACATGAATATTCATGAACGGTCAGACAATACAGCCTTTTAGTACGTAACGTATAGTGAATGGGAATGTGCGATGATCCGTGTAGGAGGTAGAGGTCAATGGTTTGTGCTGGCAATGTTCACGCGAGCGAAAATGAGACACTCGGAGCAATATGTACGCATACAGTCATTAGGGACTTTTAGAAATGCACGTCAAGAGCTTCGACTGCAACGTGTGACGTCATTTTAAGGCACTGCGCCTGCGTGACGTGGTCTCAGTCGGCGATCGAGAATGCGTCAACCTTGATTTTCCTAAATCTAGTACATGCAATACATACATACATATTGACATTTATAAAGCGCCTTTACATGCTGAAATGTGTAGAACAGGTGTCACATGCACCTGTTCTACACATATTTACATATTAGCAGTGAAGGGATGTTCTTTTGTTGAGGGTAGAATGAGGAATGTCCTCTTTCTTTGTCCGTGATGTTTATTGTGTTACTTCCTGCATGCATATCGTCGAGTGCAATCTAAAAGATTTCTAATTGTAGCCAACATGGGCAGTTAAGTACGTTGACACGCATGATCAGTCGGCGTTCGTCGTGTTCTCGTTCACTCATTCTAAAAGTCCCTAATAACTATACATACTCCTACCAAGCCTTGTAATGTTTGAAGTATATAAAAACAAGATTTGTCCCGATTTACGTGTCTTGATAATGTGACATATTAAAGCTTACATCTAAAAGGAATCCAACAAAGGCCCTCATATTTGTCCAGTCCACCTTTCTTTCTTAAGTTATTAAAAACACAAAAATATCACATTAACAAGGGTATGAATGATTTAGTTGTTGAATGTATGTAATACAAGAAACAAATTGAAAGTACAAAGAAAAGTTTTTAAAAAATTGAAAGGCGTAATTCCAATTCAAACAATACAATAACAAAAAACCTTACAGAATAAGAACAACACAAAATATTGCAAACAAACAAAATAAACACTCAGTAAGGTTTGTATGTGTAAGGTTTGTCATTCTTTGTTTGTTAGTGTGGAAGAGTATCATAGAAAACTGCCCCTGGCTCTGAACAGAATGGCTCTTTATTCAAAATGCTCTCATACTCGAAATATGACTAGTAATATTAATAAAGGTTGTGGACAGTGGCGTAATGAGCGAAAAAGGTTTGGGGGGGGGGGGGGGCTGACAAAAAAAATCCGCAGCACCCCACTCTAACATGCATGGGCATCAGTGGCGGATCCAGGAATTTCTTACCGGGGGGGGGGGGGCACAAAATGGCATGGGGTTAAATATATGTAAAACGATGAAGCGACAGAACGAGGCTTTAGCGGCGAGGGAGCGAAGCGACCAAGCGGGGACGGGTTTTGGAGGGGTTCTGCCCCCCTCCCAAGGTAAGAAGCATTTGCAATTTTAGAACCAAATTAGACGCATTTTCAGGCACTTCCTGGAGTAATATGATTTAAAATTGCTATCTCCTACCCCTTCCAAGAGTAGGGATCTTTTGCAATTTGAGAACCACATTTGGCGCATTAATGTCCAGCGGCACTTCCTGGTAAAAAAAAGAGGCCTTCTGATTGGTTAGAAGTTAGAGAAAAGTGATCTGTCACGGCTTGAGACGTTGTATACATGTATGTGCTTTGATGCCGCACAATGCACAAAGACGGTGGTCCGGTACTTCATCAGTAGTACTTGCAAAACAATTCTCGAGTGTATAAACTGTGTCGTTATCACTTTCAGGGGCGTCGCTAGATCTTTGTCAGTGGGGGAGTGGGGAGGGTGTAGAGGCCACCGATTACCGACAAAACGAGCAACCAATTACCGACAAATATATTAATGCCAATGCTCAAATGTCTACAAATTTAACCCTATAAACCCGGGGCCAGGAACTAAGTTATTTTTCAGTCTCCCCCCTCCCGCGCGAAGCACGGAAACTTTGACACTTCATTTAATTATTACAGAAAGAAGACGATCCGTTGTACCGTTCTCGACTCTTAATTCTTGTTTGGATCCAGTTCCCTTTGACGTTACAATAAATTATGACTCTTAATCCTTGTCTGAATTCATTTTTTTTTGTTTTACTAGTGTTACTGTTAGTGGCCACGTCCCCTTAGTGACTATGAAAAAACATATGCTCTTCCTGGCCATTTAGGAATGTGTCAGTTTGCAACAGAAATGGAGAAACACGCATTTTGTTGAAAATCATGTGATATCACGAACATTTATACATCACTTGTATATTGGATTGAAAATAAGTCATGGTTCAATTTTATTGGGGGGGGGCTGGCGCCTCCCCAAGCCCCCCCCCCCCCCCCACCAGTACGCCAGTGGTTGTGGACAACCGCTTTCATGCCACATGTTTGTGCAGTCCCATATACACATTTACATTGCATGTAACTCATGGCTAGACTGTGCTGATTTCTTTTTATTTTAAGGTTTCAAAAAACCTCACAGTATAAGATATATCTATGTGATATATGATCAACTAGTCACGAAATATGACAAGTAATAGTAGTAAAGGTTGTGGACAACCGCTTTCATGCCACTTGCTTGTGCAGTCCCATATACACATTTACGTTGCATGTCACTCATAGCTTTAATTTCTTTTTATTTTAAGGTTAAAAAAACCTCACAGTATAAGAAATATCTATGTGATATATGATCTACTAGTCGCTCTCACACTTTTTTTAAACATTGCAATTGCATGACAAGAACTTAACTTCATCTTGAATTCAATGTAAATGTAGTTTCCGGGTGCTCGGCACAAGCCTGAGGTATTAGCACACGATTTATTTTATTTTGTTTTCAGTTACATCACCTTTGGGAAGGCCATGCAGCAACAGTAGCGGCTCCAAAAAATGGGACTTTGGGGCCCTGACCCACCCCCAACACATACGAAATCTTAAAATGCCCCCCTACCAAACACTAAAGGTTGTTGATAATTGATGATTTCAAACGAGGAACATGTAACCAAATAGTGCCTGCACCAAAAGGCAAATAAATAAATATATACAAAATTCGCATTGGCGTCGCGTGCCCCGCCCCAGTTTTGTTCACCATCTTTCCTTGCCATCTTTTGTCTTCCGTACTTTTGTTTCCTTCTATTTTCCGAATTCCCTTTTCTCTCTTTCTTTCTCACTATTTTATCCTCCCTTCCGTTCCTTTTTTCTCTGTTTCATTCTCACCTTTCTCTTTTGCAGCTTTGGGGGAAAACACTCTAGCTCCATAGCATTTTTAGTTTCGTAAGAGGGGTGAGGAAATTGATTTCATCACATACGTACCAGTCGAGAATCTGGCCTATTTAATTTTGATCTCCACCACACCAACGTTTTTTTTTTTTTTTCAATGATATTTTATTTTCTCCATTGCTTTTCACAAACAATAACAAAAATAACAATAACAAACAATAACAAAATCAATACATAAAATAATCTGCATGTTAATATTATTATATAGAATATGATTTAACATTCACATCTAAATAATACAAATGAACTTTTACTATTTACATCAAATAAAGCATGAAACATGCATGCATGAAGAAGGCATGAACATAAAAAGACATTACAACAACAAAAAACGCTACCTCCCCCCTACTTACTTACTACCAGCCGCTGATGGCGTAATCATTAAATAACGGAAAAGGCTGAGCCGATGAGCATAAACATGAGTTTCTTGATAACGCCCTCTTCGGCGGCTTCGCTTGAATCAAGTGTGTAGGCAATATAAAGAACCGAGCAGATTCTTGGCTACTGAGTGGTCTAGGCACCGCAGGCGCGGATCCAGGGGGGGGCCGAGCGGGCCTTGGCCCCCCCCCCCCGGCCAAAAAAAAAAAAAAAAAAAAAAAAAGAGAGAAGAAAGGAAAAGAAGGGAAAGGGAAAGAGGAGAGAAAGGGAAAGAAAGAAGAGGAAGAAGAAAAGAAAAGGGGGAAGAAGGAGATCGGGGGGGGGGGGGGGCGAAAGGGCCTTGCCTCCCAGGCTGTTGCCCCCCCCCCCCCAATCAAAAAAATAATAGAGAAGGAAGGAAAGAGAAAGAAAAAAGGAAAATAGGAGATACTGGCGTACTGATATAGAGGGGGGGGGGGGGGGGGGGGCTTGGGGGAAATCAAATTCAAACGTGTTTTATTTCTAATTCCATAATTGTGGATTACAAATAATGCTGAAATTACATAATTTCCGAGATTTTACCTTAATTTTTAGTAAATTATACTTTTTTATGCGTTTGTTGGAAAATGACAAATTCCTAAATTTACAGC
>JAVYIG010012831.1:0-50937 GCA_035222895.1 Strongylocentrotus droebachiensis | reverse complement strand
GACATTAGTACTGCGGCGGGACATTAACTGATACACAGTCTGATGACATACATGTACATGTATCCCCAGGCTAGACCACGACACCACTAGTATCACAATATTAAAAGGTAAAATAAACTTAACAACTTAAGCAGTTATTTAAGTAAGTTGAGAAAGCTACTTTTTTGTCCCTTGACATTTGTTTAGATCTACTTTAAATTATTACAGAAATTAAAATATAAACCTTAACTTTTTAGCCTGGTTGAGTACAACACACAGAGTCAGACACAGCTCTCTGAGGACAGAGACAGTGAAATATTGCAAAAACAAAGTAGACCAAGATCTAGATCTCAAACTAAAAAGTAAAACTTTAAAAAAAAAAGTGGAACTCAAACTCAAAATTAAGGGCAAGCCAAATAAAAACATCTAAATAAAAGATCACTAATCATCAACCCTATTCGAAACAGCTAGACCATTCTCCCTACCCCCCCCCCCCTTCACGCTCAATACGACTTTAGCATTGCCAATAGGCTTTATTAGATGTCTAGTTTTATTTTAGCCTTTTACTAGTTTTAGACTACAAATAATTCTACACGTGGGACTAAACTTCCTAAACTAGAATAGCCTATAAGGCTAAGCCAAACTTTAAAGTTAGACCTCCAATCACAGGAAATGTTCCCATTTAATTTACCTCATCAACACAATTTCATAGAATAATGGAATAGGAATACGGTATAATACAAAATATAACATACCTGATCATGATGAGTTATATTTTGATGGTACGAAACAGTCTTAAAACTTTATCGGGAGCGTCCGTGACAACGACCGGCTCAAGTTACAGAAGCTATATTTATGAGATAATGATTACTTGTCGTTTCCGTATAACGCGTAGCACGTCACGCGTCAGGCATGGTACGGTAGTATAGTACAGCTCGTACGCTGCGTGACGCGATGAATATACATCGGCTATTACTACTCGTAGATTGCATGCTTTGTGGAGCTGACTAACAAGTCTCTGCAATATAAGCTTCTCGCGTGTTTTTTTTTTTGGGGGGGGGGGGGGGGAGGGGCTCGGTTAGAGGTGTTGTCGGGTCAATTTATTAACCTTCTGTTTTTCAAACAATGTCCCCAAGAAGTAGAATGCAATCCCATCCAAGAAATTTTCCATGGAGATCTATCTAGGCCTACCCTTAGATTAGAAATAGTAGAAAAGAAGAAAAAAATGAAATTGTTTATAAAATTATAGGGGCCTATAAGAAAGGAGAAAAATTACATTTTCAGGTGCTTTTCTCCCACATCATTTGACATGGAACAACACCATCATCAACAACAACAACAACAACAACAACAACAACAACAACAACAACATCAATAAACGAACAAGCAAAACAATCATTGAACAAAAAAACAGATCAACTCATAGTCGTGCATTTTTGTATGCCCGATGCTAGGGAAGTGCAATTAGCTTCCATACGGGGTTGCTGCAGCATCTAGATCTTAGTTCCAGCCGGGGGCCAGGCCCGTGGTGATTGGGGGAGGGGGGGTGGTTAGGGGGTTGCAGGCAACGTGATTTTGTTACAACACCTCTCTTCCTCATTCCCGTTGGAATTTTACTGTTTCATTTTTTGGGGCCTGCAAATGGGACATAGTACCTTTAAAGGGGAATTCCACCCTGATATTAAATTGTTTTGAATAGAAGCAGACAAATTAGAATAACAATTCAGTGAAAATTTGAGAAAAATCGGACAATTTTTTAAAAATTAATCTGTCAGTCAAAAACATCGAATCTGTGAGAAAAAAAATTGGCAATGCGGTCAGAATGATGTGATGTTATCCCTTTACCATTCACCACTGATCTGACCCAAAATCTCCATTTTTTTCAAATAGGCCTATATCTTAGGGGTGCATGAAAGAACATGTTATCCGTGATATATGATCGTATAGGCACGAAGAAAATATATCAAAATGGAATTTAATGACATTTCTTGCATTCAACAAAGGAATAAACAAAGGAATAAAATATTACATTTGGAGACCGCATTGCCAATTTGACTCACCGATTTGAAGTATTTCATGAAAAGTTATGAACTTACAAAAATCCATAACTTTCATATTTATTGTCCCATTTTTCTCAAATTTTCACTGATGTGTCATTTTCACTTTTCTCCTGATATTAAAACAAACATATAATCAGGGTGGAATTACCCTTTCAATGCCACTTTTCACCTCCAATAAAGGCCCCTTTTAAAATTTGAGAGGAGCCCCCTTTTCTTTAACAAATACCACTTTCCCATTATAACAGTGCCCCTTTTTCATTCTCATATGTGCCCATCTCTTGTGAGTGCCCCTTTTCAGGTGCGAGAAGTGTAGGCCTAACTTTTCCCCTTTTATAATTGCCCCCTTTTTGTAATACTTTGACACGTAGACCCACTCCTTTTCTTTTCCAATAAGACTGTCCTTTCCCTTCTGATAAGTGCCCCTTTTCCTTTTCCCGTAACATGTGCTTAAAAGTCCATAACGATTGGTGTAGTTGTTGTTGTTGTCCTCTTTATAAGATGTCATTTTGGATTACCGACCTCAGGCTCGTTCGCTTCGCTCGTTTGCAAATGATACATTCAGACCATCACACTCAACTGCAAGTAATGATGCTAAAGCAATATAAGAGAGACATAAGTATTGAAATCATTCCGGATAATGTAATCACAATATGATATATAGGGGTATATACCAATGTCGAAAAATGCTACATGTATTGGAGGTTTCCTTTTGTAGGTGCCCCGGCCCTTTTCTTCCTCCAGAAGTGTCCTTTTTGTTCCCCTCCCCACCCCAGCCCCCTCCAACTTTGGCAGACGCTAGCTCTACCGCCCCTGCACTATAAAGCCCACCCCTCGATCCTCCTTAACTGTCCGTCGCCATGCAGTGACGCGTCGATGGAAAATGATAAAAGACCGTTGCAGTAACAAACCGTTTTGGACCATGGACCCCTAATGATATCGGCCCAAGCTGGACTTTGAACACATTTTACAATGTTGTAGCATCGAACAGATTATTCACGTGGTTGATTTTTAATGTTGCAACGAATCGGCTGAAAATGGAGAAGGGTACAATTATTGCTTTTCTTGTATTCATTACACTTATCCCACTTCTCAAAAAAAATTGTGCGTACCTCAACAATGATTATCATGTGATAGAGAATCTGAACAGCACAGTGAAGGAGATAACAGAAATTGCAGAAAATGTTTCTGCAGAACAGAACTCAAGTAGAAGGTCTAACTGTAACCTTATACCAACGACAGCTCAAGAAGATGCCCGAAAACTTTCCCGATTGCTTCATGCAGGTACTGCCTTTTTACATTTTCATCTTCATATTGAAAATATGTCGCAACTGTATGTGAACGAAGCTTCTATTGAACCGTTTACTCTCATAATGGCCCTTAAAGGAAAAGGATATTATTTGTTAACTCTTCCATATGACTTTGTATACCTTTCGCTAGGAACCTTAGGTTCGGATGTCAATGTCATGGAAGTGGATGTTCTCATGGCGTCTGACCATTGCTTCAGGAGACAATCCGATGAGGATAAAGAAAGGATGATCGTTGGTTACCTCAAAAACTTGGCAGACGCCGCTTTGGTCATCTTAGAGCAGGAAGAGAAAGGGTACCCGAAGCAAGAGTATAAGATATGCATTGAGAAAAAACCAATTCGCGACGCTATCACCGATGCCAGGACCATGGACACCATTTATCAATGCTGGACGGATGGAACGACTGGTTTCGTTGAAAAACAGTGGTGGATAAATTTCCTGAGGTTGATTGGATTTTTCATCACTGGATTCTTGCCGGTTCTCCTCGTAAACTTCACAAGAAAACATCCACCGTTGATGTTGGATAATGAAGTATTTGTGGAAGCTAAAACAGACATACCGCTTGGGGTTTATCATTTCCTCTTTCATTCTTGGAGTGACAGAAGAAATTTCGTAACTTTGAGAAGTTTGTTCTACATTATGTTGCTGACTTTACTGCCACACATACGTTGGTTTCTCTATATGGCTTTGGAAGGAGAAACTTTTATTCGTCGTTTGAATGAAACATATTTTCACAATTTTTCTTCACTTGATACAATAGTTACTGTATTGTTTGGTGTTATGATGTCACTTTGCTTTTGGATATGCACAGTAGTTTTTACGATTTTAACATCTTCCAAAGAACGCTCTCACGGTTACAGGAGCGCCTTTGTCAAATTTATTCGATCATTTTGGACTATTCCCAAGAATACAAGGACTATCATGCACCAATTTGGCTTTAAAGATCTAGATCGTCATCTTCCATCGTTAATTGAATCTTCTGGTTCTCAGTTAAACAAGTTTGGCGGTTACGTTCTCCATCGTTTCCAAACGCTGTTCTATCCTCCATTGTGGTCTAACTTCTTCGCTCATTACGGCTGGAGTTCTGTCTTCATGGTTACACCATTTTTCATATCATTGCTTTTTTATTCAGTACCATTTTTACATGTTCCTTTTCAACCATTAGAATCTTTCAGCCCTGCTGGTGCTGGTGATAAAGATTTCAAAAGAACTTTTCAATATCTTTGGCAATTTGTGATATGCTGTGCAGTGATGGTCTATACAGATCTTATGGCAAATTTATTTACCATTTACGTAATCGAGATAAGTGCATCTACTGCTATAGGTCTTTTGATGAACTACAATACCACGCAAGGAGTATTTTATGCAGGAGTAATATTTGCAGTCTTCGTCCTCAAGATATTCATTCGATTTTATGATGTTTATAAGACTCGTCTTCGCATGTTTATTGAAATAGCTATTTCAGTTGAAAGGAAAGCTTCTTCACAAATCATAGATGAAGACGATATTCCCTATGTCCCATGGAATCTCTTCTTAAAATACATCGCGATATATAAACCCGTTTATGTAGAAGTAACTAAACTTGTAGCTGTAATCATTACTCTAACTTTATTGGCGATCTTTGTATTTCATCACATGGTGCTTACAATGGAAATTGCAGATGTACCTAGTGTTGTGAATGCAATCGGACTGCTACTTCTTTCTCGTATTGGTCCTCAGTTAAACTGGTTTACATCTCAAGAAGAAACGGATAAGGAAGACGTGAGGGCTGAGATAAAACGTTTCCTTGGAAAACTTAGAAATAATGAGCAGATCTTGGTTTATCTAAAAGCAGAGGATTGTTTTAATCCAGATGATGCCATTTTAGATAAAGATGAGATGGATAAAATAGAATCCTCCCAGCAACTATCCAAAACAATGGTCTTACGTTCAGGAAGAACGTTTTAGCATTTAAAGGGCGTTGCTGGGATGTGATTGGTGATTCAAAACTTGTGAAAGGGGCCTTGTTTAAAAAAAATTACAATACAAAATATTCATTAAAGTATGATAGCAAGATATTCATATTGGCAAAATTACAGACATTTAAGTTTGCGACTTTCCGTACGTGTTTTATTTACCCATTGTTGTGAACAAATTGAGGGGTTCAATTTTCACTCATAAAGGGAAAACCACAAAGTCTTTTGATCTGAAATTTTGCACACTTTTATAAACTCATCTTACTGCTATAGAGACATAATTTATATGAGATAAGTTTTTGAGGGCTTGTAAATCCATGATATAGAGTCTTTAACATAGGCCTATTATCTGGTTTGTGACCGTATATAGGGTATATCGTTTAAACCAATTGGAGAGCCCCGAGGCATTCAAATTAATAAAGTATATAGTCCAAAATATGTGTATGGTGCGTTATCCATGTGACACTTTTCCACATGTACTCTTGTTTTGTATTCAATGATTTTCTTTGTTTTTGCCGAATAAAAATACTTTTAATAATAATAATAATAATAATAATACATTGTACTTATAGTTATTTTTGATGATACATTATTATTTTGTGCAATGTTGTCTTCTTTTGTATACGGTCGTGTAGAAAAAAAAAGCCTTGCTGCAGAAAGCATGTTTTTAAAATAAAATCACAGTAATGAAATAAATAAAACAAAAACAAAAACATACCAATATAAACAAGGTACCTGCAGTGGCATGACATGCATGGGTGCAGCCATTGTCTTGAAAATGTGACGTACCAGTTGAAATTGTACTCATGAAATAATGCCCATAGCTTTAGTTGGAAAGATTTTTTAAATCAATAACAACACTTTTACTTTCCAATGAGGAAAATTGATAGCTGAAAAAATTATGTTTGGTAACAAATATGTAACAGGGAAACAATAACTAATTCATTTAAAAATACTCAAATGTAGCAAAAGGCCATTTTCGTAATGTAACCAAATTTTAAACATAAGTCTTTGTTAAAAATTCATCACTTCCATTATATACGATGTACTCGTCAAAAAATGAAAATGAAAATTTCCATAGCGAAAATGGGCCACATTGCTTTTTTTCTTCCAAAGGTTCGGGCCAAAGGTTCGGGCCAAAGGTTCATATTTAAAAAAATGGCCTGGAATAAATCGAGTTTATACATAATTGTAATTTATAATAGCGAAAAATTCAAAGGTACGTAATTCCGAAAATGTAATAGAACACATATAGTCTTTATCGTTTTCGGAATGAAATGAACTTTCGGAATAATAAACACTATTCCAATTAACAACGATTGATGAACCTGAAAATGAAGAAAAAAAAAACTAATTGGACCACAGGCGAAGGAAAATATATCCATTGGTGATCATTTTGTCCTGTACTTAATTATCACAAGTCATGTTGAAAAATTAGTTTCAAAGATCCCTGAAAAAATCTGCGCTTCAAAACCCTTTTGAAAATTAAGTCGCTTATAATGCTATAAGTTATGCCCCTAAAACTTAAAGGTAACTTTGATCTCTTAAGAAAAGGCCTGCAAATAATTATGACACTGTTCAATCAATATTAATACAGAGATACATATTATAGGATATCATATGTATTCTTTTTTTAATGACGCACACATTCAGCTATGCATAATATAACGTTAAGTCAACATGATCACGTTTATCAGTGGCGTATATAGCATTGGTCCAGCCGTTTGAATAGGCTCGTGAGCTGGGCTGACTGGGGGGGGGGGGGGGGGGGCATCGGAGAGAGAGAGAGAGAGAGGGAGAGGGAGAGAGAGGAATTAAGAGAGAGAGAGAGATAGGTAGAGAAAGGAAGAAAGAGAGAGAGAGAGAGAGAGAGAAAAAAGATAGGTAAAGAGAGATAGAGATAGGTAGAGAGAGAGAGAGAGAGAGAGGAAGAAAGAGAGATATAGGTAGAGAGAGAGAGAGAAAGGTGATAGTGTCGAATTAGAAGAAGGAGATGGACAAGGAAGGTATGTTGAGAGCCCCAAATTGCCAAAAATGTAATGGCAAAATATCACTTAAATTGTATCATAGTGTGAAAGAGCAGGCGCGGATCCAGGATTCCTTAGGGGGGGGGGGGGGCCCAAATTTGAAATTATGCGAGCCAAATATTGGTACGTAATGGTGACCAACAGTGACGTAATGCGGGGGGGGGGGGTCGGTGCAGGGAGGGGTGAGTTCCCCCCCTCTCCTCCGCGAAATGCGGAAGCTTTGACGTTTTATTAAATCATTAGAGAAAGAAGACGATTCGTTGTACACGGTCCTCGAAAATAATTCTCGTCTGAATTTAGTTTTTCCTCTCCCGCGCGAAGCGCGGAAAATTTTACGATTTAGTAAATTATTAGAGAAAGAAGACGATTCGTTGTAGAGTTCTCGACACTTATTCCTCGTCTGAGTTCAGGTTCCCCCCCCTCCCGCGCAAAGCGCGGAAGCTTTTAAGTTTCCTTAAATCATTAGAGAAAGAAGACGATTCGTTGTACCGTTTTCGAAAATAATCCTCGTCTGAATTTAGATTCTCCCCCCTTCCGCGCGAAGCGCGGAAGCTTTTACCTTTCATTAAATCATTGGAGAAAGAAAACGATTTGTTGTACAGTTTTCGACTCTTAAACCTCGTCTGAGTTCAGGTCCCCCCCCCCCTCCCGCGCGAAGCGCGAGAGCTTTTAAGTTTCACAAGATTATGAGAGAAAGAAGACGATTGGCTGTACAGTTCTCGACTCTTAATCCTCGTCGGAATTCAGGTTCCCCCCTCCGCGCGAAGCGTGGAAGCTTTTACGTTTCATTAAATCATTAGAGAAAGAAGACGATTCGTTGTACAGTTCTCGATTCTTAATCCTCGTCTGAATTCAGGTTCCCTCCCCCTGCTTGCGCGGAGCGCGGAAGCTTTGACGTTTCATTAAACTATTACTGAAAGAAGACGATTCGTTGTACCGTTCTCGACTCTTAATCCTTGTCTGAATTCAGGTCCCCCCCTCCAGCGCGAAGCGCGAAAGCTTTTAAGTTTCATAAGATTATGAGAGAGAGAAGGCGATTGGCTGTACAGTTCTCGACTCTTAATCCTCGTCTGAATTCAGGTCCCCCCCTCCCCCTTCCTGCGCGAAACGCGGAAGCTTTGACGTTTCATTGAACTATTACTGAAAGAAGACGATTCGTTGTACCGTTCTCGACTCTTAATCCTCGTCTGAATTCAGGTTCCCCCTCCAGCGCAAAGCGCGGAAGTTTTTAAGTTTCATAAGATTATGAGAGAAAGAAGACGATTGGCTGTACAGTTCTCGACTCTTAATCCTCTTCTGAATTCAGGTTCACCCCCTCCCCCTTCCTGCGCGAAGCGCGGAAGCTTTGACGTTTTATTAAACTATTACTGAAAGAAGACGATTCGTTGTACCGTTTTCGACTCTTAATCCTCGTCTGAATTCAGGTTCCCCCCTCCCGCGCGAAGCGCGGAAGCTTTTAATTTTCATTAAAGCATTAGAGAAAGAAGACGATTCGTTGTACCGTTCTCGAAAATAATCCTCGTCGGAATTTAGTTCCCCCTCCATCCCGCGCGAAGCGTGGAAGCTTTGACGTTTCATAAGATTATGAGAGCAAGAAGACGATTCGTTGTACCGTTCTCGATTCTTAATCCTTGTCTGAATTTCAAAGATTTTCTTTGTTTGCTCCTTTTTCCTCTTCCGATTTGGGGGGGGGGGGGGGGACCGCGCCCTCCCCCCCCCCCTGGATACGCGCCTGCGGTCAGATAAACACATTTTGATACCTTGTCCGACCCCGCAAGCTCAGGGGCTTAAGGCAATTAATTACGGTCAGATAAGCATTCAGGGGCCCGCCTTAGGGCCCCTGGTGGGGTCGAGGCGGCGGAGCCGGCCACGGAAGCTCAGATGAGCATTTAATGTTTTACCTTATTATTTTGTGACATTGGCAGGTCACTAATTGGCGTGGGGTCTAGGGGGCGGAGCCCCAAAAAATCAGGGGTTTTAGGCATGAAATTACCGTCAGATGAGCATCTAAGGGCCGCCGTAGGGCCCTAGGTGGAATCAAGGGGGCAAAGCCCCTGGAAGCTTAGGGGTTTTAGGCATTTAATCACGGTCAGATGAGCATATTTTGATGCCTCATTATTTTTTAACACTGGCAGTTAACTATTCTTTCTTTCTTGCTCTCATTCTATGTTATTTCTCTTTAATATACTTTTTTCAAAAAAGTGTGGGGGGGGGGAGGGGGAGCTCGAGGCTCCCCGATCTCCGCCGTACCTCGGGCCCTGACATATAGGTCTCTCCCCCCCTATCAGTACGCCAGTATCTCCTCTTTTCCTTTTTTCTTTCCCTTTCCTTCCTTTCTCTAATTTTTTTGATTAGGGAGGGGGGGGGGGGGGGGTCAACAGCCTGGGAGGCAAGGCCCTTCCCCCCCTCCGATCTCCTTCTTCCCCCTTTTCTTTTCTTCTTCCTCTTCTTTCCTTCCCTTTATCTCCTCTTTCCCTTTCCCTTCTTTTCCTTTCTTCTCTTTTTTTTTTTTTTTTTTTTTGCGGGGGGGGGGGGGGGGCCAAGGCCCGCTCGGCCCCCCCTGGATCCGCGCCTGTGAAAGAGGATGTCATTTAAGAGACACTTCTGCAAAGATCTCCCAAAAAGTGTTGGAAGACAAATATTGATATAAGAATAAATAATTTGGAATTTGGACATTTGCGAATTTGGAGACGTCCTATTAGTTTGGAGGGGCTTTAATTGTTATTTAACCAAGACAGGCCAAATTTCTTATCATTTTGATGACTCCTGAGAACCTTGCATTACACACCAATCAGACAATACTCATATCAGTTTTTTTCTTCAGTTTTCATTTGCTTAATTATTAAAAAAAGAAAGGTAAAATACTAGTTGGAAAAACTTGGAATGCTCTTCAGAAATTTTAAGTCGCAATATAAGCACTCAGCCTCATCTGTAAAAAACAACAACAGTGAAGCAGAGAGTGAAAAAGACTCAAATGGGGGCCGGGGAAATTGAATGAAGTGTCATTCTTCTTCTACTTCTTCTTCTTCTTTGATTTGATTTGATTTATTGGTTTCAGCATCTTTTTTGTTTTTTTCATCATACATTTTCATCAGCATAATATGGTTTGATACAATATTTTAAGCGTATATAATTTTATAATCTCTTCTTCTTCTGCTTCTTCTTCTTCTTCTTCTCTTCTTCTTCTTCTTATTCTTCTTCTTCTCTTCTCCTTCTTCTTCTTCTTCTTCTTCTTCTTCTCTTCTTCTTCTTCTTATTCTTATTCTTCTCTTCTTCTTCTTCTTCCTTCTTCTTCTTCTTCTTCTTCTTCTCTTCTTCTTCTTCTTCTTCTTCTTCTTCTTCTTCTTCTTATTCTTCTTCTTCTCTTCTCCTTCTTCTTATTCTTCTCTTCTTCTTCTTCTTCTTCTCTTCTTCCTCTCCTTCTTCTCATTATCATTAGTATTATTATATTTGTTCCTACTATTGCTGTTAATTATTACTGTGAAATCATTATCATTATAATTATTATTGTTATTATTGTTAATAATGTTAATATTTTTGTTATCATTGTTACAGGGCCACATATAATAGCTCCTAGACAAACCACATTCTGCATTCAATGTCGCCCCCCCCCCCCCTCCTGTTTTTTTTTTTTTTTTTTTTTTTATAAATGAGTGTATCTTCACCCCCCCCCCCCCTTATTTTGATACACAATATACGCAAAACTATTTTTTGGAAAGAAAAATCTCTAACTTAATTACTTTATTAGGGAGGGGGGACGTGCTAAGATGCCACAAAGTAAGTTGCAATTTGTGTGTTGTCACCCGAAGATGAATTTCATCCTCTAGCTTCAAGGGGAGTGCTAGGCCTTCTCTCCATGATTTATGGTCGTTTTCTTTGTTTTGTAGCATTCTTTATTGCATTCATTCAGTAAAATGAAGAAACAAAATCATACATCTTCATGGCATATCAAAATGTAAAGAAAAGTGTAAACCCCTCAGAAATATATAATACATTCAAATACAAAGGATTATAATGTCTTCAAATTAATTATACTGATTGAATATTATTTTCAGTATAATTAATTTCAAGACATTATACTGTGTATTTAACTGTATTGTATTTCTGAGGGGTGTACACTTTTCTTTACACTTGTATATGTTTTGTATATCGATGAAGATGTTTGATGTTTGCTTACTTTGCTATATGTATGTATGATGTTATGTATATCAATGAAGATGTATGATGTATGATTTTTTTTCATTTGTACGGAATGAATGGAATAAATAATACTTTGATCTATAATTTATAGAACAAATCCTTCCCCTCCCTCCCCTTCCGATCCCCGCGCCCTCCACGTTCCAGCATCCCCAGCCCCCTTCCCCGATACCTCGATATCGGAATAATGTCAGGTTGACTCTAGCTATCGTTTGACCTCACCACGTGAAACCCGTTCAACTTCCTTTTCAGGTCAACCACAAACAGAGGTACACGATGAATGAAATAATCTATCATAAATTGACTTATTATTGTAAATATCCACTATCATTATGACAAAATCGCCTTTTAAACTCATCTCTTAATATTACCCTTGTTATTTTTCTTGCTATGATACAGAACAATGGCGGAAAAAGAGAAGACACCAGCCCAATCCGTGCAAGTGTTCGGCAGAAAGGTATCCATTTTCCACTTGTTTTCAGTCCCAGGTGTGCTCTTTCGTGTTGGTTGAAATTGATTGTTGCGGATGCTCGAGTCAAGAAGGCTGCATGGCATTGCATGCAAATTAACACCATGTTGATGTTGATGATGTTTGTTATTTTGAGTGGGCAGCATTCTACATTACTTTCAGGTTTACACTTTACAATAATAGTCTACATGATCCAACAATAACATGTTCATAACAATTTTTATGTTCAAAAGTAAACTCGTATTTCATGAAGTTGAAAAAAAAGGAGTGAAAAACAAGGGAGCTCGCTCACAATCATGACAATCGCATGTGGTTCAGAACTGTGCTGTGTTGTGTGACATGTGTGAGTGTGACCATTCTTTGGACCTGTTGTCCTGTAACTCGGGCAAAGAGATGCCCTAGGGGTCTACTATAAATGCCAAAAATCAACTAAATCTTCAACAATTGTTCAAATAATGATGGTCATGATTTCTAATTGTCATTATTTTTCTTGCCTATTTTGTGTCAATTTTCTTATCTTTTTTTGAGTATTTTTCCTAGTAAAAACAAAGAAATGGGTGGGGTGCCTGCGCGTGCGTTCAAGTTCAAGTTAGCGCCTAGAGTAGACTATATGATCATCAATAATGTGAATTACTGTCGTGAGTTGAAAGAGGATCAGTAGGGGCGCTGGTTCAAGAATAAGGATCTCCGTTAACGCAAACGGACACGTCCTAAAAAAAATAGGATCGTCAGCATTTTCGCAGAAATCTCATATTTCTAATCACCGCGTTGGCGATGCGAACAACGGATTCCGCGATGATATTCTTGATGCATTTTACATTGACTTAATGACTTTGAACAAAGACTTCACTTTATGAGCGATTATCTTCAGTAAGATGGACAAACTATAAAAGTTGAGGGTGAACTGGGGTTATTTTCTTAGGTGGACTCGCATCGCCAGCGCGCGGTTCAGAACTAGAAACCTGCAACGCGCCGATGAAAAAAATAATGTCTGCCAAAATGAGGATGATCCTTCTTTCTTAATCTTGGGATCTGAGATTACAGTCGTTAACTTCATACGCTCGTGTAGCCCGCCACCCACCGTCCGTACGGTATGGGTATGCAATTATATCGTGCAGCGGTTTGCCGTGAAACCTGTGAGAAAGTGTATAGTACAATGTCTTTGTTTTTAGGGAAAATACTCCAAAGAAAATTGTCTTTGCTTTTTACTTTGGCCTTTGCAATTGACTGAACTCGCCCTCGGACTGTGTGTTGTTGCAATTCACAAATTGTGTGACTCTACAAACAATTTACACAAATGACATGCAGTCACAGACAAAAGTCAGTGGAGACTTCCTGAAAATATTCTATAAATTTGTATTGATATGAGAGACCAGTGAGTCGTGTCAATGAAATATTCACAACTGACATGACAAGTAACAACATAATTCTAGTTTTGTTGTTGTTGAAGAAAGGACTAGGTCTAAATTTTGAATTGTGTCAGTTGTGAATTAATTATGGTGAATGCCCACATCAAAATGACATGTGACATGCAACAATGTAATGCCAATGACACAGACATGCAAATTCTTGCCAATTTCTTGCCAAATTCAATGAGAGCTTTCCCTAAAAAGGAAAGAACTGAAAGGGGAATGCCACCAACAAGACAAAAAATTGTGAATCGGGTGAATGCCTGCACAACATTTTGAAATAAGCAATGCATAATTTGCGGCAAATTATTAGATTTCCAAACAAATTTTTAGGGAAATCCAACCTTCAGAAGAAAGAAGTAAAGAAAGCAGAAAATGGGCAAACTCTGCCTTGGTGGAAAACCGGATATCATGAGAGCTAAATATTTTTAAAATACTTTCTTTAATTTTAATGTTTACAAGTCTGAAGTTCAGTGGAAAAAGTGGAAAAAGTTAAAGAAGTGACCTTTTTTCAATATCATGGTCGGTCAGTTGACTAATATAATATTAGTACTGCATATTAAGCTCTCTAGTGTTTGTGCACTTGCACCACCTCCCATGTTTCCAGTAAAAAAGATGTCATGAATGCAAGTGACAGGCTCTGTTTACTGTTAGCTTTTTGTTTGTGCTTTGGAATTTTAGGGTAGACATTGCATACATATGTATGTAGCAGCAGAATTAGTGTTTTTACTGCACTACTGAGTCTTTACGTTGTTGAGCTGTGGCTGAGTGTGTATGGTGGAGACTCATGTGTTATGTGATCTTTTTGTGTTGTAATGTTTCAAGTTACCATTCTTGTACAAAGTTTGGTAGGTTTAACTTATGTGCATATAAAAATAAAATCTCCATTAAACAAGAGCTGTTTATTGTTTTTTATCTTCAGTATTATACGTAGAGTATCCATATTCCCTACCCAATACATATGCCCTCCTTCCAATTTCCACTCAGTTTTCATATTTTACAGGGGACCCATGCATACAGACCCAGAAAAATGTATACTTATCAAAAGAGAAATCTTCATGAGTATATCTTTCAAATCCATGCCCCAAAATAACCCCTGAACTTTAGAAGTAAACCTCATTATCCTTTCTAATTATTTGACTTTTGACAGTTTCTAATTATTGCTGTCTCACACCCCCAAAACCTTGTTCAATTTACAAAAATGAGTTCTGTGAATTTACTAATATGATCTCCATTATTTCTCCATTATTAGAAAACGGCCACAGCTGTTGCCCACTGCAAGCAAGGCAATGGACTACTAAAGGTCAACGGTCACCCTCTGGAGCTCGTCCAGCCTCTGGCCCTCCAATCAAAGGTAAACCATTTATTATACAACATTTGCTCCTGTAACTCTCACTGTGTTTTATTTTGTCAAAGATTTAGAATTGGTGTTAGTGTGGTGATTGAAATTATGATTTGGTTTGGTTTAGTGTTAGGGTTAGGTTAAGTGTTTGGTCTGAAAGATATTTATGTTTTGAGTCTTGGTTTGGAGTTTGGAATGAGGTTAGAGTATTAATTTGTTTTTTCCTTTTCAACTCATACTTTGTTAGTACGAAAGAGTACTGTTTTTTTAGTTGACAGAAAACTAGCAAGTAATTGCTCATTACAGGGAATTTTTGTAATGACCCCCCCCCCCTCTCCTTGCAGCTAATGACGAAGATAATGGAAAGGTCGACAGATACTTCCAACCTGTTGCTTTGATTTATTAAATAATTGCACAATGTTTACAACGTATAAAACAGAAAAATTAATCACACAAAGAGGATCGTTTGACTCTGGCACCAAGTTTGTGAAAATGATGAAGTATTGTTTATATTTCATGCTTTTTTGTTTTTTGTATTTTCAGCTTATGGAGCCTGTGTATCTCCTGGGCAAGGACCGCTTCGCTGGTGTTGACATCAGGGTGCGAGTCAAGGGAGGTGGACGTATAGCACAGATCTATGGTAAGCATCACCAAAATATACAGAGGAACTTTTTTAAAGCAGGACTGCACTACTAGTAGCTACTTGCCTAAGCAGTACCTGTTGATCCCCCACAGTCCCCTTTTTCTTATGTTAATTGAGAGCTGATTTGATGAGATAACCACCTGTCAGTGACCACGCAGGGAGGTCTCATCCCTCCTGGCCAAACTAGTGCAGATGAACTAACACTGTACAGTGGAACCTTGTTATAATGAGGTCCTTGGGACCATAAAAATTGCCTTGTTACCTCTGGAGTCTCATTATATTCCGGATAAAAGAACCCAAATGAAAGAGCTGAGACCAGCAAAATCACCTTGTTAAAACAGATACCCCATGTTATATCAGAGCTCATTATAATGAGGTTCCACTGTACTAACAAACTCTTACCACAAGAAAAGTACAGTCAACCCTGTCTTAGCAGCCACCTCTATATAAAGGCTACCTGTCTACAGTGACCACTTTTTATGTTTCCACTGGTTACCAATTCCCATCACAATAAAGTTCTAGTACAAAGGAAATTAATTAGTAGATCAAGAGTCTACTGTAATGCGAGATTTGTAGTGTTATGGCTGGGGAAGTCCTGGGGCCCGTTGCACAAAACTTAGTTTGATTTTGATTGGCTGTTGAACCCTGTTACCATGGTAGTTACCATTTTAGGTAAGTTTTATGCAACTGGGCCCGGCATATAGATTACTTCTAAAGATTTGAACTTACCCTAGGTATCTATTTTAATGCTTAACCATATTTCATTGCGTAAAATTATGCTGCATCTTTTTTTGAAACTATATCTTTAAATCATCCGCATCTTCTGGCATCAAATTGTTAAAATTTGATGTATCTTTGAAAAGTCACATTACATTTTCTGACCTCGTGTCAGTCTTAAAATGGAGGATTTGTGTATTTTGTTCGTAAAACAACAAATTAAAGAAATATTTATCAATGAATTCCTTTGTAGTCATTTTCTATAAGAACATGAAATCTGTATCCAATTCATATTTATTTTATGATTTCCTTTTCAGCCATCAGGCAAGCTATCTCCAAGTCTCTGGTGGCTTATTACCAGAAGTGTAAGTATTACGTTCAACTATTGTTAAAAGTGTTAGGCAATGGTATCATTGACCCAGGGCTTAAATTAATCCAGGGCCACCAAGGCCATGGCCGTGGATGCCCCTTTGATTGGTCTCAATGCCCCTCTCATTGGCCTTGGAGATTTTTTGTGCCCTTTCCAATTCTTCCTATTTGTGCTGTAATATACAGGCCTGATAAAAACCCGATTTAAATCGGTTTCCAGATTTTTCCCCATTTTTTCCCTGATTTTTTTTTTTTTAACCAGATTTGTTTCCCCTTCCCTATTTTATCCTGATTTTCCTGATTCCCCCATTATTTTCTCTATTCTTCCCTATTTTGCCCTATTTTTTCCCTGCGAATCCTCATCTTTTCTTTTTACTCAAGGGGGGCGTGGTTGAGGGGAAAAACAAAAAACCAATTTTTTTGTTAGTGCTCACTATAACCCCTGAATATAGGAATGAGGCCCTACAGAAAAGTGGCCTTGCCCTAAAAATATTGAAATTTAAGGGCTGTTGACCAACATGGTTTGAACATGGCATAGACATTAATTCAGTTCTCTGATGAGGAGACGAGTGCAATTATTTGAAATTTACAAAATATTGACTCGATCCGTCTAGATAGTACATGTATATAAAATAATATATTTGAATGCTATAAAGTACAGAAATGTGAGGTGCGATTTGGCCAAGGTCTTTTTCTTCTGTCTGCTTTTTTATAAATTTAATTTTGTTTTGTTTTGAGGGGAGGTTTACTATAACGTATGGGAACATGACTTTAAGGTGAAAGTTTGATATTTGAGTCTTGAAGATAAAGTCGAGTTGTGGTCATGCGATTGCAATGTAAAAAAAAAGGTGTGAAATCGATCAGAAAAAGTTGATCATGTAGCATCTATAAGTATTGGTGTGTACTGCAAGGTTCTGGAGTCATTGAAATGATAAGAAATTTTGCCCAGTCTTGTTAAAGTAACAAGCACTGTACACAGAAAGATGTATATCGGAATTCACAAACATGTGGCATAAAAGCGGGCTCCCTTTTTAAGCTATTAATTGTCATATTTAGAATATGAAGACATTTGGAGAGCCATGCTTTTCAGGAGCAATATTTTCTCTGATGTTCTTCCGCACTTGCATAATAAAAATGATAACGCTCACAAATTATTTGTCACCTCTCCCCAGAACTCAACCTTCTCTTTATAATAAACTGTAATAATATTATTATTTTTGTTGTTGGTCTCACCTACATTCGACATGGATAATTGCTTTGCTCACACATAGAAATCTCTTTTATTTTGTTATTCTGCAGTCGTTGACGAAGCCTCCAAGAAGGAGATCAAGGACATCCTGATCCAATACGACCGAGCGCTCCTGGTCGCTGACCCCAGGCGCTGCGAGCCCAAGAAGTTCGGTGGTCCAGGAGCCCGTGCCCGCTACCAGAAGTCCTACCGTTAAGACCAGGTCTAGGAGGGATGGTAGTGATGCTAGTATCATAGGGGGGACATTGGTCCAGGACCTGGTGAATAAGGTCCTGGACTACGAACACACACTCATTCGGCTGAGGGGGGTTTCATTTGCTATGTTCTCATGGCAGCAATTGTGGTTGCAATGTATGACATCATGGAATAAATACATCATGTAAATTCATGCAGTGTGGTTAGCCTGTGTATATTGTCTGGCTCCGATTTGATGCGAGAGAGTGCTCTAAAAGTGGAATATGTGCGATTACGGTAGCTTAGCGATATTAAGTGCCCCAGGAAGATTCTATCTTCATGCAAACAAAGGGTGTAATTGTTGGTGATGTCAGTTTGATGAGGATAACTGGTTAGGAATGATGTGTATAAGAAGAGAGGGAGATAAAACGGTCATATAAAGAGCCGGTTGAGAAAAAAGAGAAGAGTTGAGAAAAAAAACGAGTTGACCAGAAAGAGAGAGAAAAGCAAAGAGAGAGAGAGAAAAGCAAGGAGAGAAAAGCAATGAGAGAGAAAAGCAATGAGAGAGAAAAGCAAAGAGTGAGAAAAGCAAAAAGAGAGAGAGAAAAGCAAAGAGGAAAGTAAAGAGAAAAGCAGAGAGAGAGAGAAAAGCAAAGAGAGAGAGAGAGAGAGAGAAAAGCAAGGAGAGGGGAAAAGCAAAGAGAGAGAGAATCTAAGAAAAGCAAAGACAGAGAGAGAGAGAACAGCAGCCAAGAAATCGAAATTGAGAAGATATCGATGAGCAGGAAGCCAGAGTCACATTATGACAGAGAGGGAGAGAGATAGAAATCAGAGAAATAGATTCCCAAAAATCTTTAGGTCTCTGATCCACACTTTGTTTATCTCCTGTTGGTTTATTACTCGCTGTATTATAATGTGAAAACAGTCTTTGGAAGTTTGGAACTGTGTGGAATTATTATCTTGTAAATGAATCTTACAGGCACATCCAAGCTATTCCTGAAAAGTAAAAAAAAGAACCTACAATATATTAGGAGAATCCTATTGGTTTTTAGTTTGAATAAAAATTGGACAAACAATATAAAAGAGTTTTGTTGTAATCATAAACCTGATTGAATTGCTGATTGGTATTTAAATTTATCAGCAATTTGACTTTGATCAAGAAAGAACCTACACTATATTAGGAGAATCCTATTGGTTTTTAGTTTGAATAAAAATTGGACAAACAATATAAAAGAGTTTTGTTGTAATCATAAACCTGATTGAATTGCTGATTGGTATTTAAATTTATCAGCAATTTGACTTTGATCAAGAAAGAACCTACAATATATTAGGAGAATCCTATTGGTTTTTAGTTTGAATAAAAATTGGACAAACAATATAAAAGAGTTTTGTTGTAATCATAAACCTGATTGAATTGCTGATTGGTATTTAAATTTATCAGCAATTTGACTTTGATCCAATACAAAATGACAAAATTATCAGTTAAAGGTAAAGACCAGTTTAGGAAACGCCCCTCTCAAAGAATGAAATGGAAGCTCTTATTACCAATTATCTGAAAGAATATGTTTTGACTAATACGTGATGATACAAATCTTCCCGGGAAATCGCCTACTAATTGATGTATTTGGTGAATAATCATTTCGATCCGGCCTGGATAGATTTGCAAATGCACTTCAACATTGAACATTTGGGCATATATTTCTGCTTCTTTGCAAATTTAGGTTGAAGTATTGCCATCTAAACCTCTGAAGGCAATATTTAAACAATATTGAATGGATATTTTGCACCCAAAACCCTTGAACCTCAATTATACCGGCCTATGAGATTTACATATGAACACAGGGATTACAAATCTCCAAAACTTTGTAACATTCTCAAATGTTCAAATTTTAACCAATTGTTGATCTTATTTTTCTGCTTTCACCCAATTCAACATCTGCATACCAGTCAAAAACAATTTTACAGGAACACAACATGTATTTTGTAGGTTTTTATTTTAGCAATGCTCCCATGATTTGACATTATAATCTATGCACATTTGATTACTGGTATTTCATATATGTACTTACAAAAATATAAATCGAAGAGAACGCCTGGGAGCATTAACTTTACTGATATATCATACTACAAAATATACATATACCACACTTCTACAGTGTACTTTCAAAATATGGTACACCCTAAACGTCTGAAAAAAGACATTAAAAATTGTACAATTGAACAAAATATATATATACATGTAGCACTATTTACATACATATGGTCTTTAATAAATACCATGCAAGCATCATGTGTTACAAGAAATTGATTAAGAAATGGAAGATGTATACATACAGAAAGAGAAAGGTAACCCTCACACCCCCCAAGAAAAAAAGAAGTTTGTAGTGCTTGTTTGCCATAGGTTATTGTGAATGAATGAACTAACTAATTTCATATTAGCCAAAAACGGCAGCCATTTTACATTACCAGGGGCAATATTATTTGCCCTGTAAGAATTGTTTTTCTTCTTCAGGTCTGGGTCCCAAAGCAGAGGTCTAATATCAGTACCTGGTTAAAGACGAGACCAGAGATCTAAGCAAGTCCTGGTCTTGCAGCAGATGTCTAAGATTAGAGCCTGGACTTTGAGCACAGGACTATATGTAAAATCAAGTTTTAGTCCTTAACACAGAGGTCAGATATCAGTACTGGTTGCAGAGCAGATATTTGAGCTTTATCTTCGAGCGCAGGAGTAAGATTGGGTCCTGGTCTTGCAACATGCAGAAGTAAAGATTTCAGGTCTTTGAGCACAAGACTGCATAAAAGCTAAGGGCCTTGGTCTTTGGGTCTGGTATTAATTGGTACCTAGCTGGCCGAAGAGCAGAGATCTGAGATCTGACCTTTGATCACAAGACTAAGACCAGGTCCTGGCCTTTGAGCAAATGTTTGAGATGTACAGTATTCATGCATTCACGCAAAGGATCCCATACAGGATATGCTGACGCTGTCTCCGAACGGGAAGGACTGAAGATCCCAGTACCTCATATCAAGGAACACTGTAAAGAGATGAGAGAGACAAGAAGAAAACAAAATGTATTAAAGCCTGTCTGCACTAGTTTGGCCAGGGGGATTAGACCTCCCTGCAATGTCCTTGCGAGGTCACTGACAGGTGGTTATCTCTTCAAATCAGCTCTCAATTAACAAGAAAAAGGGGATCATGGGGGACCAACAGGCACCGATTAGGTATTGTTTGCTATATAGAGGGCGCAAGTTAAGTAGCTATAAGTGCAGTGGGGCTTTAAAATAAACACTGAAATTCTGAATATAATCATTAGGGTGTAAACCAGTGTTAAGTGTCTGGGTAATCTTCCTTTACATATCTTCAGGATAGGCTGCATGGCCCTTTGAAGATTAACCCTTACTGTACTGGGGGGGGGGGCCTGGGAGGCCCCCCCCTCGACATTTTCGGAGATTGCGCCGCAACCGCTTGGAATTTTGAATTGTCGTTTCATGACTTTTTTCCCTCAAGTCTTACGCACATTTTGATACCATTTTCGTCGAAATCGGATATACCTGTAAGGCGTTACATAACAATTAGTATGCGCATGTCATCAAAAAAAAAAAAAAAAATTACAAATCGCATCAAAATTTGCATAAATTATCGTTATTAATTACATTAAAACAACTTTTTTGTGTTAGAAAAGAAGTTTCATATGAATAATGAGTTTCAACATTCAAAAATTGGAGTTTGACACGTTTTCTGTAAAATGCATAAAATTAGCGCGTTTTGCATAATTAATTAGGCTAACGACAAAAATTTGCATATTTGGAAAAAACTAATTATACCATCTTGTTCCTTACGTAAATATCTACAAACATGCAAATTTTTGTGTTCATCGGACAATCGACGGCCGAGATCATAGGGGGGGGCCTCCCAGGCCCCCCCCCCAGTCAGAGGGTGCTCAAAATAGCCCAGTACAGTAAGGGTTAAGAGAAAAAGAAGAAGATTAAAATTGTATATATGGAAAAAAGTTTAAGTAATGAGCAAATCTGCAAAAGATAAAGACAAATTGAGCAAACACCCCCTCAATCCACCACTCCACTGCTAGATTAGCTTTAAAGGGACTTGGTAACATTGTTCAGATGAGAGAAAATGGTGCTTAGGTAGTGACTTCAATGCTAGATGTACAATTCAAGATAATCTGAAAGTTTGAGTGAACACGGACCATATTAATGATAATAATTGAGAAAAAACTGATCCGATCGATTCCTTAATTCTCTCAACTACGGTATATTGTTACAATTTATTTAAATTACATTTTAGGTAAATGTAATTTGTCACAAAGCAATTAATTGGCTCTATATACCATTCCAAAAATTTAAGTGTTGACAGAATTTCAAAAGCCTGTCTTATGTCTTATTTTCAAGGAAAAACGGTTGGGAAAATTAAAAATGGTTGGGAGAATTTACTGTTAATCACTGTTAGAGGGATGCCTTCAAAGAAAACCATAAATATCTTTGTGGTTTGAGAATTTTCTAATGATGTTTTGCCTGTTAGAGGGTCAGTATATAGTAGAAGGAATATAATAAGTAACATTACAAAAATTACACATTTTTTTCCATCAACCTTCAACAATGTTACCGAGTCACTTTAAGAGGTGATATACTCACAAGCATGTCCCGGTTCTAGCACCACTGAGATATCGGTGCAGTTGTTCTTGCATGTGGGGACTGGAGACAAGACTACCTCCCTGGATCCGTGAGCTTGTGATAACCAAACGTAGCCCAGGAATGCTGGTTTAGGCTGCATGGAGACACAATGAGGGAAATACTGAGCGAAATACAGTCCAACCTGTCTTTAATTAAAGCCCCTCTAAAGTGTTGGGAGCTCAACAAATTTCATGGCAGAATGTCACTTAATTAAATTGTATCTTAATGTGAAAGAGGATGTCATTTAAGACACATTTCTGCAAGGATTTTCAAAACAAAATGTGTTTGAAGTCAAATATTTATGAATTTAGGTTTCCTGCGTACAATTTACAGAAAACCCAAATTGTATTCTTTTATCAATGTCTCTAATTAAAAGTTACAATATACATGAATATAAGAAACAGAAAAATAACAACAGTAAAGAAGAAAGAAAGAAAAACCCCACAAACTAAATACTCCATGGTTAGGTACCTCCTAATATTCCAAACATTGACTCTGGACTTAATTCAATAATACCTAATACTAACCCTACACCTAACCCTATAACTTTGGGAATCTTTGATCAAGAGCAAAAATATCGGATCCCGGCTTTGACATACCAGAAGGTGGGCAAAGGAGGAGGAAGACTCGATGATCAGAAACATCTCTGGGAAGACTTCTGATTCTGGAGGGATAAAGCTGGGCTTACCACACAGGTTCCTGATCAGACGAACGCTACCAGCACTGGCTGCTCTCCTATCAGCATATAGAAAGAAAGAGAGATAAATAAACCATTACTATTACAGAGGGGATGGGGTGAGATAGAGAGCAAGATAGAGAGAGATAGGGAGAGGAAGGAGAGTAATAAAAAGAGAGAAAAGGGGAGGGGCTCAGGCGAGACAGGGAGGGAGGGAGGGAGAGAGAGAGAGGGGGAAAAGTGAGAGAAGAAAGAATAATCATAATTATTTGTACTAGTATGTTCAGTGGTGGATCAAGAATTCATGGGAGAGAGGGAGTAGTTATAGCTGAAATGAGAGAGAAATCATATTTTTGCCTTTAAAAAAAAATCTGAAAGTCTTTGCGGTAAGTGGTGAGGTAAACATCATTCGTCAAAGTTTGTATCAGCAAACTTTACATAAAGGCCTACTCAAACTTTTAATTCTTTAAAGGGATCCAGTAACTTTGTCTTAGATCCTTTAAAAAAATCCTTGATTTATCTCATGCTGCAATGATAATTATAAAACTTTAGGTCAGTCAGAATCGAACCCCATGACTTTTACAAGCCTGTCTGTCTGATTATCAAGATATTTATGATTGAAAATCAAAATCAAATTTTGCGTTTGCCAAACGGTTTTCATAACACTACAGTCTATTGGGGAAAACGAGTATGGTAAAACCGGTCATAAAAAAGGTTTTTACTTTTTTGAGGCACTTCTTAATCATTTTGAAGCGCACTTTTTTTAGGACTTCAATATAACACCATATCACAGAAACTGATAGCCTGTAGGGCCATGCATCTCAGCTTTAACATTATTAAAGGATCCCTTTAATATTATCTTAACCACTACAGGAACACTTTATGATTAGCATCAAGAACAGAGATGATCTTCATTTGATTCATTTTGATTTTTTTTTGATTTGATTTTATTTCTGCATTTTTTCCAAATAAAATATAACTGAATAACAAAGAACATATAAATGTAAGGTATAATACAACATAAACAAACAATAATTTCTTCATGTCAAAATGTTTTTTTACATAATATATGTACATATAATAACAAAACTTAATATTTCCATAACATATAATCATAAATTTAAAGTATTATCCGAACTTTTCTATTGGAAAAGTGCAGGAGACCGCAAACATAAGCAAAGCTTGACAAGGATGGCGGCCTAAAAAAAAACAAAAACAAAAAAATCTTAAGGTAAACCTTAAAATGAAAAAGTGTTCAAACGATCTTTGTGTATGAGTTTGTGAGTGTGTTGTGCAAGTGTATATATATATATATATATATATATATTGTGTGTGTGAGTGTGTGTGTGTGTGCGTGTGTGCGTGCGTGCGTGTGTGTGTGTGCATGTGCACGCAAGCGTGCTTGTTTGTATATGTTTGTAATGAATAGTGGAAGTGCACGTAGCTCTGTGTGGTATAGTGGAGTGGAAACAAATTTCAATTCAATTCAAGACTTTATCCAAAACTCAGCTGCACGAGCAGATATAGGTCCATATAACATATTTACATGTAAACAATATAAACAATGAACAACAATAATTGATTCAGAGGGGAACATATTATTAAAACTGACAATTAAACAATGACAATTAGATATTCAAGATAATAACAAGAAAAAGATAACAAGATGTCATTAAATTTGTGATATACATTCACTCACCATTCTAAAGAAAACGAAGACTGTTCAATATCCTCCTCTTTTCTCTCCTCTGCGAATACATCCGACATTGAATGAACAAATGGATTGGTAAATTCAACGTGATCTGCTCTGGCTAGGCTAAATATCTTCTGGTTTGTACGGTACCATTTCTGCGTTTCGCCATATGTGAACTGATTGATTTTTGGATCCTGTAATAAAATGCCAATTACCGAATGAGAAGTACAGTAGACTCTGCATGACTCAAAGTTTCACAAGTCGAATATTCCTGAAGTCGAATCAATTTTTCTAAAAGCAAACCATGCAAAATATGTGTTAATTATTTACACATCCGACTACCGGTAATTCAAATTTTTCATAAGTTGTACTATCTGAAGTGGTTCCAACAGATTCTTCAAATTATGCAGAGTTAAACTGTACCACTAATAATCCTGATAGCTTCATGCTGATTTGCCTTAATTACCAAGGGTAAACTATAAGTCCTGCCAAAAAGCCTACTAGGACTAGGCAGTTAATCAATTTGGATGTTTTGTTCATATCATGGGTTTATAATTATTTACACTTTACAATGTTGTTTTCATAACCTTTGTTTCTTACGTTATTTATCTGTTTTCATAAACCTTGTTTTTTATGTTATCAATGTGTTCAATTTGTACTTGCTTAGTCTGTGAATATTTTATATACATGTACATTGTTTTTATTGTGCAGGCCCTCAGGGCAGGGATAGCAGTTTGTTAAACAAAATGAATAAATATATAAATAAATACCTCAAGTATGAAAGGACGTCCAAAACCAAAGAAGCTTGAAGTCCCCTGGATAATCTCAATACTAGTCACAAACTTGCACGGATAGCAGTCAGGTACAGAATTAAATCCGGTATACAGGGGGTTTGGTATGGTGCACTCAGAGTAATAGATACCTAGATAAAGAATGTAATGAAGAAGAAAAATGTGATCATCAATTCAATCGAAGAAGGAGATTAGTCTGGCTGTCAATGCAAATGATATTTGATGAAAAAGAATCAATATTATTGTTTCAGAGACTTTCAGTAAAACTTGTAAAAACTACTAGTTTTCATTGCGACATGTAGTTCATACTTATTTTTATCTATAAAAAAATCCTAAATTATAATTAGTTCTTAACATGTGAAGAACGTTTCTTGCTAATGGTTACTTAATATCTGAAGCTTTTTAACATTTGAAACCTAAAAATGTGACATATATCACAGCTTTGCATTAAAATCAAAATGCTTTTTCCCTAAATCATATTAATTTTTTGTACATATGTGACAGATAATATCTTATAATCTTTAAAAGGAAAATGTCTGAATCGGCCTATATGGATTTTGTAATGTCACAAATTATTAAAGTACTAGTTAATAAAAACTTGAGTTAACTTACCAGTTAGATCAACAGTCCTTGCGAGAGGAAGACTCAGTAATCGAACAGCTCTCATTAAGGGATAAGATGTGTTGTAAGTCAGGAGCTCAACAAAGCGCTTGCTTGGTTTGTGGTTGACAATGATGAAAACAAGAAAAACCAAAATGGCTGCTGTGATAATCAGCACTTTTGCCAGCTTTTTCCAAAACTGAGAAACCTTCTTTGTAATTGTAGGTCTTTTTGCTCGGAGCGCCAACATGATGCAGTCATCGATAACGTCTGTCGTTAGGCCTTGCTGTCTTGCAAGCTCACTGTAGTGATCAACTTTTTCTGTAACGCTCTCCTTGAGGATGTCTGTCCGAGTTCTGCGTTTGGAATCTGCCATAATTTGACTTACTAGCTTTCTAATCAAAAAGTAAAAGAAACAATTTTGAGATGAAAAAACATGTTTCTAAGACTGAATAAAGACGCATGTGGCCATGTACATGTGTCTCATCAAACAGCTATAGAGAATAATGAATAAATTCAATAAGCACTATTAATGAACTGATACAAAATATAAGGTGTTAAAGTACAAAAGATTGCAAGTCACAATTAAAGGAAAGTTTCATAAGCTGAACAACATTTTTTTCTTGGGCCTCGTAAGTTGGAGGAGGGGCAATTTATTTGAGTTCTTGGTTAATTTGGAATCTGCCATAATTTGATTTCCTGACCAATGAGGAAATTGACACAATGTAAACATGGTGAAGTATTAAAAGCCTAGTAAAGTAAAGGGCCGGATGACAATTATGATTTAAAACAAATAGGTCTAGATCTATATCCAATCAAACAGACATGAAATTGCACCATTAATAGAAAGTAATGATCAATCAAACAGGGCATACGCTTGTGGTAGATCGCAGTGAACAGGAAGAAGAAATACATAAAACGGAAAAGGTTGCCACGGCCAATACAAGAACAAATGAAGAAGTCGTTTGAAAAATAAATGTTGTACAGATCTACAACTTACAACGATACTACAACTAAAAAAGTACATGATTCACGATACTCACAACTAGCAACTTGCATCCAGTGAACACTGTCAAAATCAATTAAATCAGCACAAAGCTACCGTATGTAAAATATCTGTACAAGAGAAGAATTTTAGATGACAATACTTCCAGTTTGACTTTGACCAAGTTGAGAGTCTAACATCAATCAAACTATACAGTGGACAGCACAGTCAGGGAAATTCCCCTTTTAACAGGTGATTTTATACATAACACAAGAGGGCGGCAAATAAACAGAAATTTGGTGCAATTATTTTCACCGAAGATCCGTGACTAGAGAAGCCCAGATGTGATGAATAAAGGTAATTTAGAATTATCATTTGAACATAAGATGCAACTTTGTAATTTCTGAGTCATTATGAGGTGATATATTTGACCTTACCAATTCTGTTTAGTTGTTGGTTATGTAGATGTGCGTGAATGTTGCTGCAGATTATTTTGCCCAGTCCCACTCGTACAAATACAACTTCCTTCCTGAGCTGAGAGTGAGAGTGTAAATGAGACCACGACCGAGCTGAGTGCCAGAAGAAGGAGGAGATACTCGGGAAGAAGGAGGAGGATGAGGAGGAAGAAGAAGAAGAAACAGAAGGAGAAATAGAAGGAGAAGGAGAATTTAGGAGAAGGAGAATTTAGAAGAAGAATAAGAAAGAAGAGAAGGAGAAGGAGAATTCAGAAGAAATATAAGAAGGAAGAGGAAGAAGATGAAGCTGAAGTTGAAGTTGAAGAAGATGGAGATGGAGATGGTAATGGAGATGGAGATGGAGATGGAGATGGAGAAGGAGAAGGAGAAGGAGAAGGAGAAGGAGAAGGAGAAGGAGAAGGAGAAGGAGAAGGAGAAGGAGAAGGAGAAGGAGAAGAAGAAGAAGGGGAAGGGGAAGAGAAAGAGGAAGAGGAAGAGGAAGAAGAAGAAGAAGAAACTTTTATCACACATCATCACCATCATATCATTAAAATTGACATCATCATCAGACATCATGACATCATCATGATTATCACCATCAATGACATCATCCTTATTATCAGCAGCAATGGGAGGGGGAGCAGAAATTCCACATGTTTGTACTAGGGATCCGGGCTAACTCTGACCCAGGGACAACTCTGCCTGCTGCAAAAACGATCATGTTTTGTCATTTTACCCTAACCCTAACCCTAACCCTAACCCCAAACCTAACCCTAAACCCAAACCTAACCCTGAATCTGCAAATACAGTCAGTTTTTGCAGCGGGGCCGAGTTGTCCCCGGGTCCGAGTTAGCCCGACTTCGTTTGTAGCCATCGCATCGAGTGTAGGGAGCCTGCTTGGTGGGATGAAATTGAGAATCTCACTTTCACATTCAGCGTGTTTCTATTAAGTTATACTGCATTATCCGGTTGAAGAAATAAGCGTATAATGCCAGGGAAGGGCAATTTCTATCTACGCGCATTCCGATCTAGCCAGAAAAAAGGCCGTGAAAAAGTTTATCGAACTCTGGCTAATTAGGTCACCGCAAAGTATTGTGGGACTGCTAGGTCAACCCGGGATGCGGGATTGTAGTGTCGCGCGGGTCGGGGTCAAATATTCCGATCACGTGATCACTCCTATTTCCGGTTTCTCACCGGCATATGCACTCAATCGGAACGGGGTGTGTTTCTATCTACGTTATCCGGTTAGCCTCCCCTGCATTATCCTTCTAAAAGAAGGATAATTTTGCCGGTGAACGCGTAAAATCTTTCTCCGCCATTATCCGGATAATGCCGGAGAAAGTGTGTTTCTATTAGGAAAACTTTATCCTTTACCGGCCATTAACCGGATAATGGCGGATAATGGCTTTAGATAGAAACACGCCGAATGTCTCGCAAAAGCCCTCTCCTTTGATGCCCAACTTTCCAAAATCAATACCAGAAACGTAATATTTAAAGTGACCAATCCGGTGCATGTATTCCATGCTTGGACAATGAGTAAGCTTTGAGGGTATGTTTTGTACATGGCCTACATGTACACAAATATTTTAAAATTTTAACAAAAAATTATGATATTTCTTTTTCTCAGATTACTGCCAAGCCCGTCCCTGGTAAAAGATGCTGCCACCATTAAGACGTTTGATAAATATTTACTGTCAACAGTGTCAGACATTGCTGCTCACTTATTATAAAGGAGGCTCAGGTAAGACAATCAATCTAAATACTTGTTCCTACAATATGTTTTTCCAGTTAAATCATGAAAAATTTGAATTTTGATAAACTATTTATATAAAAATCAATAATTATGAATATGCAATATTCAGAAAATAGTATAAATTCTTCAAAGTTCATAAAAGATTTTGTGAAATGTCATGCACGCAAAATGATACAAATCATATAACCTGGGCAAAGGCATGGGGAAATCAAGTTTTGGGAAATAAAAAGGGAAATTAATGGGATTAAACCATCGAGCAATTGATAAATAGTGAGGCAATTTGTGTTGTGATTCTCATTGTTCCATAGTTTTACATACTTTTTCAAAAATTCATAATTTTCTTATTAGTTATCCGATTTTGCTTTTTTTGATTGGTTTGTCTGATTTTTCTGTTTTTATTGAAAGTAAGTTATCTTTCGAGTGGACTTGTCCTTTAAGAATAATTTATTTGAAAATGAATAGCAAGTTTGGGTAATGCTATGGCTTTAGCCCAGCGCTTTATGACGCTCATTCAATGTTACAAAAGAATGACAAAACAAAGAAAAGGACAAGCAATCCTAGTCCTTTTCTTCGTTTATTTTGTATATCCTATGGTTGTTTATTTATTTCTTCTCCACTTGTCCATTCAGCAAGTAAAATACATGTATGTTTAGGGATGAATGATTTAACTCTAGAAATGAATTCTATACAGATGGAGAACTATGGTGGAAAAACCTATTAAAGAAGCTGAGCGAAGGTTTCAAAAGGCTTTTAACCTTAATAATGTTGGTATCATTGCAAAGTTAATGTTACAATCTTTCTAATGGTTCATATTTAGTTATCAAAAATTGTTACAGAATTGACTTATCTGCTATTAAAAGTGGTGAAATATACCCGATTATTCCGCCCTCGATCGGCCCGCTATTGTGACGTACGATTTGTGACGTAGGAGGTTGGGCTCATGAGCGCGAGAGTGCTCCCAAGAGCTCTCACACAACTCTCGCCTGCATGCATTATACGTATACAAACGCCACTCGAACGCTAAATATCTGATCAAAATGTCCGAGCTCGAAGACTGGTTTTACTCGATTTAGAATTTGAAGTTGATGAGCACAGCTCCACAACTAGTGACAGTGGTACTGACAGTGACGATGATGATGATGGGGGTGTAGGAGAGATGGAAAAAAAGAGATCAATTCGGAGAAGACGGCGTCGATGCTGGTGCAAGTCCAGTGATATATCAGCGCGAACTGGCTGAGCTGCCAGCTGCCGCTCAGCTCCCCCGGCCCCGCTCAACTGGCGATCGATCTGTCATGCACCTTGTCACTGGGGTGACTGGGCGAGACATTTTCGAATTTGTCGGGATGTGTAGGGCTCTTTAGCAAATTTCACGGATAACAAAACAAAGACTATCAGATGTGAGGTTATATTTGGCGAAAATCAATTACAAATAATTTTATGCACCACATTGCAGGACATTTAAACATGCAAAGGGACGCTCGCGATTCACTCATTATGGTCTCCGTATATAATCAACAGCATATCACGCCAAGGGCATGATGACCGAACAAAATAATGCAAAACATCTCAGCAAATTACACAGAACGGAAGGGTATTTGGACAAATCGAATTGCACGATTCATCCCTCGTATTATATAACCTAAATTTGCTTAATATTATATGTAATTACATGATTTCTAGAGATTGTTATTCCACTTTCTGGTCAGGATATGAAGCATGCAAAGTCTGGATAATGTATACGTATAGGCCTATGCAAAATACCGCACGCGAGCTGTGCGAGAGGCGAGCTTGAGGCCTAGAATTGCGATCGTGCCCAACCAGTGGCGTCATAATCGGCCTACTGCGCGAACAAACTGTTCAAGCCAGGAATAGAAGTTTGAGGAGGTTCTTGGAAAAAGCTTCTTACCGCGTTTCATTTATATTTACAAGACTTTAGAGCAGAATGTGTGTGTTCAAATTGGTCTACGCTATCCGGACATGCATAATGTGCCCATTTTGAGTGATTATGTGAAATTTCTTCGCCTAGCTTCTTTAAATAGATGAAAATTGCAGAGATATTTGCTCTTATAAACAACACTAAACCCAAAGTAGAGCTCCGTTGAACTGAAAAGTAATTTTAGGAAACCAGGGGAGTGTTTCACAAAGACCTAGATCGACTTTAACTTGGACTTAACTATGGCAGGCTGTTCATGCCACTGTTTGCTCTCACCATTTACTGGCATTTGTCTCTCAAGGGACGTACAAATCATGGTCACAAATCTACAGAATTTACAATTTTTGAAAATTAATTATTGAAGAAAAAATCTAAAGATCATAATGGTGAGAGCAAATATTGGCATGAACAGCCTGCCAAAGTTAAGTCCAACTTTTAGTCGTTCTTAGTCTTTGTTAAACACTCTCCTGTATTTATCATTTATGTGATCATTTATGATAATGTAGTTAATGTATGTGGTGTTTGTTTTCTGATCCCCAAAGGTGGACTTGTCAAGTGCTTCTTGGAGCGCACCAAGGAAGACCTGACCAAGACACCCGGGATCTGCCCCGAGTGTGGCTCACGGTTTGGTCGCGAGACGGTCATCAGGAACAGACCGGCGGTCAAGATTGTAGGGGGTAAAGTCTTCTGGAGGTAGAGCGCCCTCTATCTCTCTATCTCGGCCATGGAAGGTGAGAATTACTCTCATTTAAAACCCCACTGTACTACTTATAGCTACTTGCGCCCTCTATATAGCAAACAATGCCTAATTGGTGACCATTGGTCCCCCATGATCCCCTTTTTCTTCTGTTAATTTAGAGCTGATTTGATGAGATAACCACCCGTCAGTGACCATGCAGGGAGGTCTAATCCCTACTGGCCAAACTAGTGCAGATAGGCTTTAAAAGAAATATTTCAAGATAACAATAGGCCTACAGATTAGTAGTAGTTCTGTAGACCATAAGTTGACCATTTGTCGCCTATTCATGTTGTAATATAATTTGTTGAATTTTTCATTTTATGACCATATTCATGTAATGTATTTGATTTGATGATCTGTGCCCCA
Source organism: Strongylocentrotus droebachiensis (assembly GCA_035222895.1). Taxonomy (NCBI): domain Eukaryota; kingdom Metazoa; phylum Echinodermata; class Echinoidea; order Camarodonta; family Strongylocentrotidae; genus Strongylocentrotus; species Strongylocentrotus droebachiensis. The sequence goes on along the minus strand of JAVYIG010012831.1, from coordinate 18,363 downwards.
AGGGTGCCATTATGCTGGCAGAGTTGTGCGCAGTATAAATGTAGAATTATTATTTTATTTATTATTATCATTATTATAATGTGTGATTTAATACAGCTGGGAGTTTGGATATCCAGCATGGTCTGGAGGAGGTGAACCAGGAGCTCCAGCATGTGGAGAAGCAGATAGAGAGGCTCCTGACGAAGCAGCAACGGCTCCTGCAGAGGAAGGAGCAGCTGGAGGTCCAGACCAGTCGGCTCCACGAGCTGAGCCTACAGACGGGCTCCACCGACTGGGAGAAATCAGGTAAATATATACCATAATTAATGTTGCATTACCCGCACTTTTTTGCCGCCGAAAAAAATTCAAAGTCGGGGGTGCGTCTTATACACGGTACACAACAAAAATATTACCATCAATTAAATAATTAATTAATTAATTAAGTACTTATGATTGTCAATTATATGTTGTTCCTGTGAAATTACTGTGAAGCAAGATTGTAAATGTAAATATGAACAATTATCCTCTACTGACATAATAGAGAAATGAAATGAAATGAAATGAAATCAGAAGACCTTTTTAGAAGTGAAAACTGAAATAGATGAGTTTTTTATCAGTGGAAAGCCATAGATAACAATAATTTACAACCTTGTATGAGAGACTGAGCTACTAAGCTAAGACCTCCTTTTATTCTCCCTCTCTGTTCTCTTCTTGTTCCTATCGCTCACTCTCTCTCTCTATCTCCCTATATATATTTATCTTTCTCTATCTCTCTCTCCCTTGTTCTCTATAACTCTCTTTGTCTCTCTCTTTCCCTCCCCCTTTCTATCTCTCCCCCCGTCTCTCAATCTCTCTCCCTCTCTCCCCCCCTCTCTCTCTATCTCTCTGCTAGACTACCCATGGTCGGCCAAGCTCCGCAGCCTGTGCGAGACTGTCTTTGGCATCAAGAAATACCGCCCCCTCCAAGAGAAGACGATGAATGCCTCCCTGAGCGGCAGGGATGTCATCCTCCTCATGCCTACCGGTGGAGGGAAAAGTCTTTGCTACCAGCTACCAGCGCTGGTCAGCAAGGGTAGGTCGTAGGTCCCGTGATATTCATCCCTGCATGGCAATGTTAAAGGTATAGGCCAGTTCTGGTCATGCGATTGCATTGTGAAAGAAACAGTGTGGAATCGATCAGAAAAGGATGATCATCTAGCACATAAGTATTAGTGTGTACTGCAAGGTTCTGGAATCATCAAAATGATAAGAAATTTTGCCCAGTCTTGGTAAAGATGTATATGGAACCAGGGAGGTGAAAGAAAAGGAGGCGAAACTCTTGTAATTTATTCAAACGCATTCTTGAGTTCTAAAGCGTAACAATGGGATGTGTAACATTCCACTTGGCTTTGAAGTTCCATGCTCCGAACCGCGCTTCCGCTGCGTGGACTTTCGGAAGCCAGGCACCAGTTTTACATTTATTACAAAATATTAAATTACCGGCAAAATGTCAGTGTAAATCAAAAACCTTATATGGGGATTTTATTGGGAATAGTGCATCAAACAAATTTTCAAATTTAGAACTCCGTCCTTCCTTTAATTTGTGTGCCAGAGTTGGTAAAAGAAAAATTACATCCTGTCAAAAAATCAATATTTTAGGATGATGCGCTAATTTGTGCATGCTTTAATGTCCCGTTATTTGATTCATGATTTACAATCTTCAATAACATTAAGTTTGCTAATGTGTTTTTTGTATTTTACAAGTTAAAAAAAGGATGAAATTACACAAATTTGTGTTCGCTTGTTCTACTCTTTACACATTCAACAATGGATGAGAAATCATTGGAAGGGATAGCGAACAGTTGCTGTGATACAATTTTCTGATGTAGGAATTCTAAATCCTAAAATTTCATGCGCTCTTTTATCTCTCCACCTGGTCAACAGTTGCAGATTAGCGCATAACTTTTCGGCGGCTTGGAGCATGGGGTCAAAGGAGAGCGGCTTGATTCCAGTCCTTCTCTATCACGTCCCTGATGGAACTACGCGATATCTATCCAGGCCGGATAGATATGATAATTTACCAAATATATCAATTAGTAGGCGGTTTCCCTGCAAAATTTGTATCATCACGTATTAATCAAAACATATTCTTTCACATGATTGATAATAAGAGCTTCCATTTCATTTTTGAGAGGGGGGCGTTTCCAAAACTGGTCTATACCTTTAGTCAAGGGTAGGTAGTGAGTCCAGTTCTGCATTGTAACTAACGTTAACATGATCTGAGAAACTGTCTCTTGTCACCCAATACCATTTTTAAGTATTGAGCATAATAAATAGGCCCATTTTTTGGGGAAGTACTTTTTATATTTATTATGATTGTATCCACAAACTGATTTATAGATAGAACTATAGGATCTCAAAGTGAGATAGAGACAGAGAGAAATGCATGTGTTCAATTATATTTATGAATTACAGGTACATTTTGTGTGTAAAAGATAAAAGTATTCTTTATCTTCTTTTAAAACCTCTTGCTGTACTTCCTTTTCCTCTTTCATCCCGGTCAGGGTTCACACTTGTCGTTTCTCCTCTCCTGTCCCTGATGGAGGACCAAACCATGGCACTGGAAGAGATTGGTGTGAACGCCACCGTCCTCAACTCCAATACCCCTCCCGAGTCCGTCAAGGACGTCCACCGGCAGATGATCGACGCCCGGTCGGAGCTCAAGCTGCTCTACGTGACGCCCGAGAAGATCGCCAAGAGCAAACGCTTCATGGCCTGTCTGGAGAAGGCCTATAAGGCGAATCTGCTGACGAGGATCGCTATCGATGAAGTCCATTGCTGCAGCCAATGGGGACATGACTTCAGACCAGGTAATGAATAAAGCCAAGAATGCACTAGGCCGAGGTAGGCCTTGTCAAAAATGTAAACTACAAATTTCAAATAATTTTATTATTCATGCAGAACATAATACAATGAATAAGTATATTACGCAAAAATATACAATGAAACAACAATTATAATAGAAATAGCACGAGAAAAGAGGAACTAACTATGAGCAGAGCTTGTTGAAGAGTCATTTCCTCAGATGTTTTACATTATATCTAGAACAAAGTATACTTAGAAGTCAATAAATAAAAAAATATGTAGCAAAGTAAACTACATGTAGGACAAGAGAGAAATTTTGAAAGAGGCATGGAAATTCTTCTTTAGAGAAGAGTGAACTAGGCTGAACTAGGCTGAGGTAGGTCCAGTGAAAAATGTAAACTACTTGTAGGTCGAGATAGGAATTTTCAAAGAGTGATGGAAGTTCATCTTTAGCTTGACAACCAGGTGAGCTACCAAAACATTAATTCAGATATGTCAAATAAAAAGTCTTTGATTCACAAACAAATTGCTGACACCTTTCCTGTCCGGACACGTCTTTTTGTGCAACAAAACCCATAGTGGGACCGTTCATTTAAAATTATTTTTCTCGTTAAATGTTACATGTTCCACAGTGGTATTCTGTTTACTCCATTAAGCATGACTGCAGTACTTGTAGTTACTTGCGCCCTCTATATAGCAAACAATGCCCAAGCGGTACCCGTTGGTCCCCCATGATCCTCTTTTTCTTATATTAATTGAGAACTTATTTGATGAGATAATTACCTGTCAGTTGTCAGTGACAACGCAAGGAGGCCTTAAGCCTATCATATGTGTATGAGACTTGATTCATATAATTTGTCACATTCCCCTCCTCCCCCATTTTCTGTTGCCAATCGCAGACTATAAAATCCTAAAATTATTTTTCTCTTTATGTTACATGTTCCACGGTGGTATTCTGTTTACCCAATTTAGCCTATCATATGTGTATGAAGCTCAATTCCCCAGTTTACAGTTATGGGCGCCATTTTATTAGACAGGTAAACATACCATTGACCTCTAGAGGTCAGTGGTTTACGCGTAAAGTAAGATAGCGCCCATGCAAATATGATGTGAGTGCACAGCGCAGGCAGTGTCATCAATGTTTTCAGCTGTGCATGTGTGGTTGTGTCTGCCTGCGTTGTGAGCACACATCTAATTTGCATGGGCGCTATCTTACTTTACTTGTCTGCCCATGCGCACTGTTGTTACCGTAAACTGGGGTATTTGTAAAATTTGTCATATTCCCCCCATTTTCTGTTGCCAATTTGCAGATTATAAAATCCTAGGCCTGCTGAAACGTCAATTCACCGATACTCCAATCCTCGGACTAACGGCCACGGCAACGATGGATGTCCTGGATGACGTGAAAGGCATCCTGGGATTGCAGGGATGTCAGGTGTTCAGAGCTGGCTTCAACAGACCAAATCTCTTCTATGAAGTAAGAAATCGTTTTATTTTCCTCCTGAGAAAGTATGCAAGATTTAGTTCAAAGTATAGAAATATACCTACCGGTAGTCGTACACGTATTTGGCATATATAGATCTATATGAGGGTATTTTTTAAGAAGAGAATTCTTTCTATATGACATTATTACTTTTACAGTCAAACCTGTCTATAGCGACCGCCCAAGGGCAACACAAAAAGTGATTTTTGTAGACATGTAGGTTCCTTTTAATAGCACATGTTTCAATGAGAAACCATTTTCAAGGGAAACAAGAAATGTGGTCTTTGTAGACAGGTGGTCACTAAAGTAGGTTTGACTGTATGTTCCTCCGTATGTGTTAGGAATGAGAAGAATGGATGGTAAGCGCACAAATTATTTTCCACCTTTTTGTTTGTTTGTTTTACCTGACTGCGAAGAAAGCATGTGGACGCTTGTAAGTAAGCAACCAGGGAGCTGACAAAAGGGCACTTATATACACTAGCCCATCGACTTGCTTTCGGCCGCACCCCGACTTTTTGATATTTTCTCTTCCAAAAATACTGCGGCCTTTACGCCGGCAAATACGGTAAATCAGTAAGCTAAGAACTTGACTTATCTTGTATTCAAATCGCGTTTTAGACTTTTACATACGTAAGACAAAATCTAAGTAAAATACTTACTGATAAGCATTGTGACATCACATAGTCGATCAAAAGTAATGAGCGATTAATGCGTCGCAATAAATGCGTTAGAAAACCATTTGCCTGCCAATCAAGGCCTCCAAGTAATTGGCTTAAGTCTGGTAGGAAGCAAATACTTAGCCAAAAGTTTGAACTGAATACCAAAATTGGCTATTAAGTATTTTATCTAAGCCGAAGTCTAAGTCATATTTCAAACTTAAGTACTGAATTGAATACCGGCCCTGACCCCTAACCCTTACCCCTCCTTGGTGCATGGTTGGGTATTCTGCAGTTTTAAAAGCTAATATCACATATATTTTGACTCTGATATCCTCTTCCAGAATTAATTTCCTCCTGCTTGTCCTCGGTAGGTACGCCCCAAGCCGTCCAAGCAAGCAGAATTCGTCGAGGAACTGATCAAGCTCATCAAGTAACCCTAACCCTAACGTTGACCCTAGGGCATGACCCTGACCTGACCTTTAACCCCTACCCCTTCTAGATCCATGGTTGGGTATTCTACAGTTTTAAAAGCTAATTTCACATATATTTTGACTCTGAAATCCTCTTCCTCTTCTCATTAGATACGCCCCAAGCCGTCCAAGCAAGCAGAATTCGTCGAGGAACTAATCAAGCTTATTAATGGCGAGTTCAAAGGTCAATCAGGGATCATCTACTGTTTCTCAAGGAAGGATGCAGAGACCTTGGCAGAGAATCTGAAGAAGGGAGGAATCCAAGCCCATCCCTATCATGCCATGCTGGACGCTCAGTACAGAAGTCAAGTGCATAGGAATTGGAAGGAAAACAATATACAGGTGAGTTGAGTTCTTCATCAGGGGGGTGTTTCACAAAGATCCCAAGTCGAACTGAACTCTAAGTTGGACTTAACATTTATGGAAAGCCATTAGCATCTTTGAAAATATTTTTAGAAAGTTATTTTAAAAGGCATAAAATGTTGATTCAAATTATTCATATTTTCTATTATCATGGGAGATTTCATGTTCTTGATGTGGAATTCATGAAAAATCTAAAAAACTTGAATTCTTGCTTTTGAATATATTTCATTAAAAGGCTACAAATGGCTCTCCATAATTTTTAAGTCCAACATACATGTAAGACTTAAGTTCAACTAATAAACTTTGTGAAACACCCCCCCTGGTCCAGTCAAGGAAGCTGTCAAGTGCTTTTCTGACATGAATGATAATTATTACACTACTGGTAAATATAAAAAGTTCCTAACTTGCCTCTGAATTGCCCCCACCAATGTTTGTAAGGAAAAGGCATTGAAGTTTGATTTAGATGTAGGTCTCACCTCAAGCAGTCATAAGCATGAGCCTCCCTTAACAATGTAATCATCTCATGGGGCTCGCTCAGGGGGAGAATTTTCGAGAACAGACCTTAAAGTGACTTGGTAACATTGTTCAGATGAGAGAAAATGGTGCTAAGGTAGTGACTTCAATGCTAGATGTATAATTAAAGTTAATCTGAAAGTTTGAGTGAAAACGGACCAATATTAATGATAAAAATTGGGAAAAACTGGTCTGATCGATTCCATAATTCTCCCAACTATATTATTACAATTTGATTACATTTTAGGTGAATGTAGATCGTCATAAAACAATGAATTTGCTCTATATACTATTCCAGACATTTAAGTGTTGACAGATTTTTAAAAGCCTGTCTTATGTCCTATTTACATGGAAAAACGGTTGGGAAAATTCAAAAATGGTTGGGAGAATTTACTGTCAGAGGGTGTCGCATAGTGATGCCTTAAAGAAAACCGTAAATATCTTTGTAGTTTGAGAATTTTTCAGGATTTTTTGCATGTCAGAGGGTTAGTACAGTAAAAGGAATATAATAAGTAACATTTCATACAGAGATTATGCAGTTTTACAACCTTCAACAAGTTACTGAGTTACTTTAAAGATCATTATTAAGACAGCTGGTAGATGATCATACTGTGATATTTTCATATTTCAGGTTGTCGTGGCGACCGTAGCTTTTGGGATGGGTATTGACAAGCCAGACGTAAGGTTTGTTATACATCACTCAATCAGCAAGTCAATGGAAAACTACTATCAGGAGAGCGGGCGCGCTGGTAAGCAAAACATCTTGATGTGCACCCCTCTTTCTTTTTTTCTCCTTTTCCCCCTTTTACCAATATTTTTGTCCTCCATATTTGTATTATTATGTATCCTTTGAGGGTATTCATGCTATCAAGCTTTGCTTACTTTGTCAACCATCCTGTTTGATGTTTTCGATTAGTTACAGCCAGCCTTACTTTATTCTATTATATTGTTTTGTCATGTGTAAATTTGCAAAGTTTGTTTGTTATATATTTGTAAAACTGCAAAAGAAAAAAAAAATCAAACAGAAATAAATAAATCAAATCAAATCAAATCAAATCAATTTTTCAAGTTTTGAAGTCAACGTTATACTCTCCACCCTGGGGGGTGTTTCACAAAGATCCTAAGTTGAACTTATCTCTAAGTTGGACTTAACAATTATGGAAAGCCGTTAGCATCTTTGAAAATATTTTATAAAAGTTATTTTAAAAGGCATATAATGTTGGTTCAAATCATTCATATTTTTTATTATCAAGGAGATCTGGATTTTATGAAAAGTCTAAAATACTTCAATTTTTGTTTTTGAATATTTTTTATTTTAAGGCTACGAATGGCTCTCCATAATTCACAAGTCCAACTTAGAGTTGAGTTTGACTTAGGATCTTTGTGAAACACCCCCCCCCCAGGTGTAGTAAATGGGTACCTGATGATAATTTATTATTTGAATACTTTCAGTGCCTTTAATAAAGCCAGGGTAATAATAGTACTTTGTAGACACATTGAGCATCCCTTTTGATGGATATGCGTGCAGTATGAATGTAGCTATCATTGCTGTAGTTAGACTCTGTAATTATACATATTTCTTTCACCAACTAAATTAAATCTATCTTGAAGTTTATAGCCATTGAAGATCTGCAATTAGATCTGCAATTTATGAATGAAACAAAGCATATCATGTGAAAACGTTTTTCTTGGAAGTATTCGTCTCGATGGGTTTTACAATTTGAGAACAAAAGAACTTTATCTGCCCATGCGCGGATGTACATGTATTTACAAACTGGCTTATTGAAAATACTTTTTAGGAACAATGAGAACTTTTCTATTTCTTTGCCCGTCTGAGATTGTTCATCAGGGGGGTGTTTCACAAAGACTAAGATCGACTTTGAGTTGGACTTAAATGTGGCAGGCTGTTCATGCCACTGTTTGCTCTCACCATTTACTGGCATTGGTCTCTCAAGGGACGTACAAATCGTGGTCACAAATCTACAGAATATGCATTTTTTGATAGTTCATTATTGAAGGAAAAATTATTATCTGAAGATCATAATTGAGAGACCAATGATGAGAGCAACCAGTGGCATGAACAGCCTGCCATAGTTAAGTCCAACTTAAAGTCGATCTTAATCTTTGTGAAACACTCCCCTGATTTTATAATGTTTTTCATTCCTGTTTCCCAGGACGCGATGATGAACCAGCCAGATGTATAGTGTACTATGGTATAGGTGATGTGTTTAGACAGAGCACCATGGTCGTGACTGAACAGACGGGTCAACAGAAACTCTATAACATGGTGGCGTACTGTGTTGCACCAGCCACGTAAGCTCCTTTCATAACAGAATTTAATTGGTGTGGGGGGGGGGGGGGGGGGGGGGGGGGGTGGCTCTTTTATTGAAAATTACTTGATCTATATCTTACCTTGAAAAACAAATGAAATACAGTCAAACCTGCTTTAGTAACCACCTGTCTACAAAGACCACCTGTCTTTAAAGGCCACATTTTTTGTTTCCCTTGAAAACGGTTTCTCATTGAAACATTTCCAGAAGGAAACTGTACATAAAGGCCACCTGCGTATCGAGACAATTTTTCTTGTATCCCTTGAGCAGGCTTTATATACCGGTTTCACTGTAGAATGTTCTCTTCTTACTTCATCGTCAAATATTCATTTTTTTCTCTTTTTGGTTAAATCAGAAATATATTTAACGGTATCTATATATATATATATTGAACAGTAAAAAAATTGATAAAGTATCTTCATATTAACAATATAATGACCAATGAAATGTGAATGACGGGTACCGTATGGGTAGGGAGGTGGCCAATATTAGTGCTGTATTAGATTTTATTCCCCAAATTGGTTGATTTCTCATAAGGAAAGAGCTGTTGCAATTATAATAGGGTTTATCTTATGACAGAATATCACATCTAAGGAAATACAGAGATTATCCTTGCTTTTTAAATTATAATAATAATAACAATATATTGGATATTTATATACCGGTAGCACACATATCCACTACGCATGGTGCTCAAGGCGCTCCAACTATTACAATGGCTCTACTAGGCAGCCGATTTCGACGCTCACAGCATCCAAGGAATTCCTTCCTACCGGTACCCATTTAACACCTGGGTGGAGAGTGGCAAATGTAGATTAATATCTTGCCAAAGGACATTAGTGCCGTGGAGGGGCTCGAACCGCAGACCCTGTGGTACACAGTACAACGACTTATCCACTAGACCAGAACACCTCCCAGTTATATGTTCTTCACAAATATTTTCCATATTTGATTGTTTCCCTCTGGTTCCTTTCAAATCCTCTTTCCTTGAACTGAAACAGGTGCCGGCGGTCCCTGATTGGTCAGCATTTTGGAGAGCGTTGGGAAGGTCAGACGAGATGTAATAGAATGTGTGATGTATGCCAAAGTGGAGCGCAAGGTGAGAAAACATTTCTTTTTGTTTAATTTCATTTAATTTCATTTAATTTCATGTATTTTCATATTTCTCATGTTTAATACATATCAAAATAAAGTACAATTTTTTTGTGATAAAATAACAATTAATAATACATAATAAAGATAAAGATAAGTGGTCAATATAGAGTACTGATTTAACTGAGAGAAATAAGATGGGACCTACATGAAAGCAAGCTTGAGAAGCTGTAGGTCCCGGTGAAATAATTTGTGGTAATGAATGGAGGACAGATATAAATAGTGACCAATCCAAATAAATAAAAAAATAAAAAGGGAAAGAAAAAAGAAACATGCGTTGGTGCTGTTTATATTGTCCCTCGCTGATAAAGTCTAGGTATAAAATGAGTTCTGCAACATGTACATATACTTTTTCTTGGAAGGATACAATACAACCATTATAGATAGGGGAAACGAACACTGAATAAACCTCTATCCAACTATCCACACTCATTCTGAAGACGATAGGTACAAACTATCAAAACGCCGAGATAGAGCATGAGAGGGCACTTTTAGGGTCAACTAACCCTGTCGAAAGATCGAGTGTGACCGCAAACCTCGCTCAAATGAAAAATATGACTTGACTATTTCCCTTTTTCAGTCTTCTTTTTTTAATCCCATAGTTGGCGAGAAGGATATTTTATCCCATCCTCAACTGTGTTCCAGCAACAATTGCTTGGTTGTCATTGTTGTTGTTGGTTGTAGTTTTGGCGTTCAGTCAAATTTGACTTTTACACCTAGTCGGGTTCTTTAGTTTAAAGATATAGACCAGTTTTGGTCATGCGATTGCATTGTGAAAGAAACGTTGTGGCATTGATCAGAAAAGGTTGATCATCTAGCATATAAGTATTGGTGTGTACTGCAAGGTTTTGGAATCATCAATATGATAAGAAATTTGGCCCAGTCTCGGTAAAGTTACAAGCACTGTACACAGAAAGATGTATATGGGACTATGCGATATCTATTCAGGCCGGATCGATATGATAATTTACCAAATAAATCAATTGGTAGGCGGCAAAATTTGCATCATCACATATTAGTCAAAAATATTCTTTCACTTCATGATTGGTAATAAGAGCTTCCATTTCATTTTTTGAGAGAGGGGCATTTCCAAAACGGGTCTATACCTTTAATCAGGCAAGGTAGTAAAGTTGTAATAGTTCCTTGCCTGGAAACTCTGTGTGTCTGTGCTCCCCTATCTCTTATGTACAACGTTTCTATTGATATCAATCGCAAATAAGTTGCGATTAATTTCAAATCTTTATGAGACTGGACCCAGTGCATGCATTGGGGGAGATAATATGGCCCAGTGGATAAGGTTGCTTTAACAGAGAAGTTACCACTGAAATGTTTGACTGTATTCTTTTTATCCTTGTCTTGATTTTTGCTTCCCAAAGTTGTGGAGAAGGACATGTTACCCCATCTCCAGCGTATCTACACCATTCTAGAACACAAGGCTAAGAGCGATAATAGGATCACCGCTCTCAAGTTGACAGACGAACTGCTGAGCAAAAAGGGTGTAGCTGCCCTTGATAAAGGTAAGAGATGTCTTGTAACTTTTAATTAGTCTATACAGGAAAACTGCCCAAACTTTGTGGTGTGATTTAGCAAACCCTCCCTAAGAAAAAAAGAAAGAAAAATATCTGCCTTATGATTATGAGCCCTAGAATGTACCTCATACCAGTTTTCTTTAGCATAAAACACCTTTTTTTTGTCAAGCGTAAAAATTGCCAAGGGAAAATGTCCCCATAGAGTTACTGTCAAGAGTGATAAATAATCACATGCCTACTTTATACTTGATTCACTCGCTTTGGCGAGCCCATGCCGGAAGTGAAGAATTATTACGCAATTATTAAGCCCGCGCCCCATCTAGCTGGCATGTAGCATGTTCAACAAAAAGTCAACAAACACAGCTGGTTACGATAAAGCGCGCGTACACTGCGACATTAGACCATTTTAATTGCTGTTTTCTCCCGAACGCTTTCACATAGGCTGTTTCATCAGTGTCACACCGATAGAATGAGAATTTCTCCTGCTCTTGAGCAGGAGAATTTAATCGCCTATTTCTCTTCTTTTCATCGGCTATTTAATCGCCTTTTTCTCAGGCCGTTTCATCAGATGCGTCCGGATGCATCCGATGAAAATCAGGCCAGTTAGAAAGGGTATAAAAGACACATCGTTTGCCTCTGCCATGTCCCTCCTTGTGCATGTCACAGCTCGATCAGTAGATGGTCCATGGTCTTAGAGGCCCTGCCCACACTCACATTCTGCTGTCAGTTTGGCCTTACCTTCATTGAGATGCCAAATACTCCCTGACTGTGTTTATTAAAAACAATTTCTATTTATCTTTCGTAGACCAAGCCAAGAAGATGACGGGTAGAGATTACGAATATCTCATCGCCCACTTCCTGCTCGAGGGCTACCTGCGAGAGGACTTCCATTTCACACCCTACAACACTATCAGCTATATCATACCTGGTCCTAAGGCGAGGTTAAACACTGCCACACCACAGAGGGCTGTCACGGTGCCCTTCAAGATGGAGGACGGGCAGAGGGCAAAGGTCAGAGGTCAAGGCGTCAAAGGTCAGGGTGGTGGGAGAGGTGAGAAGGAGAAGGGCAGGGGGGAGGCCCCCGCGACGAAGACCAAGGAGGACGAGAAGAAGAAGGATGGAGATGGAGGGGTAGGGAGTGGAAAGGTCGCGGAAGGAAGGAAGGGAGGTGGAGAAGGGCATCATGGGAAGGCGAAGAAGCGGAAGTTGGTTGTGGAGGCAAGCATTATTGACTTGTGCAGTGACGAAAGCGACGATACAGACTTCATGGAGAGGAAACCCCCCAAGAAATCTGGCAAGTCTGCCAAACTGTCTGAAACAATAGAAGGATCTACTAGCGCGAAAGAGGGTGTTGGCAGTAAGACGTCAGGTGCGACACAGAAGTGTAGGGGTGGGACTGATGAGAAAGTGCAATCTACTGCAGCACAGAAGTCGGGCAGTGGGACTACAGTATTAGATAGAACTGATGCGGGATCAACCAAGACGGCTCAGAGTACGTCTCGCAATGTCACAGAAAACTCAGGTCAACCCCGACAGGCAGAGCAAGCTGTATCCAAAGACATCTCAGAATCAGGTCCATTCACCTTCAAATCCATTACCTCCACACCAAGTCTCGCCAGATCGAATTCAAAAGGTGCTTATTCAGCCAATCAGGGTCCAAGGAAGGAGTCACATGATCTTGCCAGCAGAGCATCCAAGCCCAATGCCAACAACAAACCCGGCTCCAGTACTAGCGAGCCGGCGTCGAAGACCAACAGCAGAAGCAACTTCCATGATTCACAGCGCACTTCAGGTGGCGCCATGCATCAAAGGGCGCCCTCAGGGTCGGGGGTGTCGCCAGGAGCCGCGGACGTGGAGTTGGACCTGCGGAGCGTCTACACCCAGCAGCTCATGAATCTGGGGAGCGAGGGCGAGAGCTTCAACCGGGAGAACAGCAGCTTCACCATGTCCACATCTTTCTCAGGTAGCGAAGACGGGTTGGGGATGAACACCCCCGCCAGCCGAAGGCGCAAGGGCACGATGCGCCGGGTGGACAGTATGGATACGTGCGACGAGGACGATCCTATGAGGGAAGACTTTGAGACCTTGAAGAAAGTGTATTCAGATCAAATGAAGAGACTCGATGACTCAGTGTAAGATGACTGCTCTGATGGAACCTTGATAATCAGGGCCCTATTTCACAAAACTTGTCATCAGTGACAAATGACAGTTTTTGTTAGAAGCTACTGAAATCCTTGCTTCTGATTGGTTATAAGCAGATTTTTCACTAATTTCTTTCATTTGTCATTGAAAAAGGGCTTTGTGAAACGGGTCCCAGTTCTTTCTTCGTAATCAGTAGAAAAAAATGACCCCTTCTTCAGACCAACATGTATGTCGTAGCGTGAGCTGTTGCTTATGCAGTATGATGGTACGGTAGAATGGAATGATACGTTGAGCAAAAAAGAGTATGTTACTCTAAATCTCTATTCATGGATGTGCTGCATACGTCCGTGTGCTGCCCTCTATATACTCACGCTTGAGCAACTTTAATGTAGTGTGGATAGCATGTTGCTATTCCATCAAAAGGTCCATCAAAATTGAAAGAGGAATTCTCACGTTATAACTTGCAAAAAATAGAAGGAAAAAAGAAAAGAACTTGTATTAATCTTTTTCGCTTAAAGCCTCTCTGCACTAGTTTGGCCTGGAGGGATTAGACCTCCCTGCATGGTAACTGACAGGTGGTTTTCTCATCAAATCAGCTCTCACTTTAACTTTAAAAAAGGGGACCATGGGGGACCAACAGGTATCGCTTTAAAGGCATTGTTTGCTATATAGAGGGCGCAAGTAGCTGCAAGTAGTGCAGTCCTGCTTTAACACTCTGCTTTCCTTCAAACTGATTTACTGTCAGGTTGAATCGTCATTTGAGAGTGGTGTAAACAGGCACTTGAGATATCAGTGACCCCCCCCCCTTCCCTTCTTGCTTTTGGCAGGGGCTTGTACATGTGGCAGTGATTCAGTTGACATAATCCTAGAACCTTGTTCATATACGTACCGCGTTGCTGATGGGAATTGGGCGGTCCCTGTATTAAGCCTATGCGAATTCAATAATTTAGTTCATTATTTGTGTAACATTTATAAACATTGTTTGTGAACGCAACAAATTTTCTTTTGGACCAATAAATTTGAATTGATTTGAAACAAAAGTCAGGGACCAAAAGAAGACCTGAAAAGGTTTATAAGGCAAGGCACAGTGTTGTTCTAAAACTAAAGGAGTGAAAAAGAAAATGGGTTTCCTTGATATCCTTTTTTGAATATTAATGTTGATGAATTATTATTAATTATCAAAGAGCTGTGGCTTATTTTTATGGTTTCTGAGCTAGGGAGGGGTAGATTTTGCTGAATGTTGTGTTATCAGGCAAGGGAGTGCTTCACAAAGACTAATATTGACTTTAAGTTGAACTTAACTATGGCAGGCCATTCATGCCACTAGTTCCTCTAACTATTCCTGGCGTTGGTTTCTCAAGCGACGTACAAATCGTGGTCACAAATCTACAGAATTTATCTTTTTTGATAATTCATTATTGAAGGACAAAATATTGTCTAAAGGTCATAATTGAGAGACCCCTGGAGAAAGCAACCAGTGGCATGAACAGCTTGCCAGAGTTAAGTCCGACTTAAAGTCGATCTTAGTCTTTATGAAACACTCCCAAGGCGTACCGGTAACTAAAATATTTGAAACTGCATGGGCATAAATAAGGACCATCCTACAGTGAAGTTTTCTATGAAGTTTCGTTTCCAAAATTATTTAGTTCTTTTTCCTGGAATTATTTCTAAATAGATGCATACATGTATTAACAGTTATTAATTGTGTACGATACATATTAAAATGAAACTAAGTGCATTGATTACTTGTTGATTGAAAGTTTATAAATTTGGTGCGAAACAAAATTTCTGAAACATTTTGCAGTGAATATTTAGCCCCCTCATGAAATTTATGTAATAATCATTCATTAACACACCATACTAAGGAGGTAGGATGGCTCAGTGGTAAGGCAGTGGTCTAGTAACCGGGTTCGAAACCTAGTTGATGCCCGAGTGCCCTTTGGTAAGACGTTTAGTATTCTCATTACCAAGTCCCTCAGACAGGATGTAAAAGCCGTCGTTCCCCTGGTCGCTTACTTACAGGCATACACATGCTTTCTTAGCAGTCAGCTAAAACAAATAAACACCAGTTACATATATGATTTCCATGATACACAGATGGAAGTATTCCTTTCAAAATGGGAAACAAGAGCCGTTATTTAGCTCCGCCATGCCCTCACTGAGGAGGGATATTTCTAACATGCTTAAAGGGTGATCTCTCCCTTTTAAAGGACCTATGAATATTTGGGGCTCACTCGTGCCATGTGCAGAAACAATCTGGTCAATTTCCTATTCAATTCAATTGAACTAAATACAGTTTTATTCAATTTCAGTTTTATTGAACAAATAAACATGGCCACAGACCATTGACATGTTTACAATAGAAAATATACAAAGTTGAATCTATTTGAATGATTATTATTGTGCAATTTTGTTTGAAGGCCGACTGCAATACCCAAGTCAGTAAATCAAAGCGATGAAATTATGTTCAAAATGAAAAGTATGATGTTATAAGATTTTAGCAAACATTAGATCTGAATTGTATGGTTTAGTATTCAACAAATTATTGACAAAAATGATTAGATTATTTAGGAAGTTTAGGTATTCAAAAAGATACTTTTTAAAAAAGTTCACAAAAAATGAGAGTTAGTGTTATTTGTGAGCTAAGTCTGTTATTCATACAAACACAGACTTTCTATTAAAGATTCCAAATACATGCTTACCGCTGCCATAGTTATATTCCTGGTATAGTGGTAATACATGTGTTCTTGAAGTTTAAAACAACTATAAACCATCTGCAGGTAAAGTGCATATATTCAACTCGAAGATTTTTTTTGTCATTGTAACAAAAAATTATTGGGGATATTGCTGACCCTAATTTAGTAATTTCAGTGTATGTTATATTTATTTCTTTCTTAGAAAGCTATGCGTTGATGTATCATTTCAAATGATAATTATGTAATGAAATATATATAAGTTCTGTGTCGTAGTATATGAGGAGCAAATAAGCGTCCCCAAGCTTGTATCCAACACATTAAATATCACATTGGAGGTGATGTGAGTGGAAAAAAAAAGTTGAAACCTCTGTTATGATGTCTTTATTTTGATTGTATGCTTGGAGCAGGAGGGTGTTAGGCCTTTAAAAAAAAGCTGTTGTATTGCCCTTTGCGACTGACCCCAAAATCTTGAAATCTACGGTCTGCTTTTTAAAGAAACTATGTCCCTTTTGCAGCCAACATCAAATTCTGTAGAACTTTGCGGGGAATTATGAATATGTCATGTATGTCCTAAAGTTCAAATTACGCAAGGACTTGCTAGACTTCACTGTCAGACACTATTGAGTGACTGACTGGCTTTTTCTTCTTCTTTGGTAATAACATACATAAAATGAGCTGTAAAAGGTACATGAGCATTTGTCAATAACCCACTTCTTGTAATGGCCAAAATTAAACCGATTGAATCTTTGTGCAGCACAAAACATACGACCATTCGGTACAATGGTCTGAAAATCAGACTATTACTTACTGACTTGGTAGCACTCAAGTCAATTTGACAACTAATACCGGTAGTCGTTATTTTCCTACTTAAAGACATTTTCAAGCCCCCCCCTATTTTTTAGTGAAGTTCTAAATTAGTATCATAAAAAGATTTATTTGGTTAACGTTTTTTAGAGAAAAAAAATATTACAGCATTCAAAACTGAGAAATATCAGCCCAAAGAGGGAGAAGAAAAAAATGAAGAAAGTTGAACAATTTTTTTCTTCTTTTCTGACCGACCCACCCCTGTTTTGGCACCAAAAGGGCAATACAACATCTTTTTTTAAAAGTCACAATACTCGTTTACATCGTAGGCTCTCACTGAGCAGATAAGTGTAGTATTAGAACTTTCAAAGACCTTGTCAGAAGTGAAAAATGAAATACAATTTAGATGAATTTTATATCAACAGAAAGCTTATAAGCTTTTATAGCCACCACCACCACTATATCATCATCACCATCATTATTATCACCATGATCATCATTATCACCATCATTATCATCACCAACACCACCATCATCGTCACCGTTATCATTGCCATCATCACCAATACCATCATCATAACCACCAACACCATCATCATTATCACCACCACCATCGTCACCGTAACCACCACCATTATCATTGGCATCATCATCAATTACCATCAATACCACCACCAGTTTCATCATCACCATCACCATCACCATCATCATCACCACCACCACCCCACCGTCATCATCATCACCATTATCATCTTCATCATCATCACCATCATCATCACCCTCATCATCCTCGCTCCCATTATCGTCTTCTCTGTATGTTGTATCATTGACACATCTTCTCCAAGGAAGTCAAAAGAAATCAACCAAATTGAAAGTTACAAATCAAAACTAGCAGTTAGGAAATAACAGACAGCAAAAGGTGTTGTACTAGCCATTAAACTTCATATTTAATTAGCTAAATTCACATAATTCACGATCAAACCCTATCAACTATACTCTAGGGCCCAGTGCAATAAAGAGTTGCGATTGGTCCAAATCATTCATTAATTTCAATCTCCCATTGCTTAAGTACACAGTCGTGATTTGATGTCACATTGTGATTGCTTTCAAGTTGATATCAACACCAATCAATCGCAACTCTTTAAGACCGGGCCCGTATATAATTATTTCTTTAAAACACAAAAAAACTGAGTTTTACTACATGAAAAGCAGTCTATTCAAGGTAGCAAATCTCGTGCCCATAGAGCTGTCTAATTAAGAATATCAAAATCATAAGAAAGACTTGGCACATGATAGACGGATAAATCAAATATAAAAAGAAGCATATAAATTACATATAACACAACCTTATGCACTGAATTTATCACAGCTTTGAACATATGAGGGCCTTTTCCTACAT
>JAVYIG010012830.1:0-50938 GCA_035222895.1 Strongylocentrotus droebachiensis | reverse complement strand
GATGATTTTCCGAAACATTGGAAAGAGGTTAGTGGATTAAACAACAACAAAAAACGTAAAATTAAGCTGCTTAGTAACCTCTTTGCTTACAATTGCACTTTCTGAGCTAGGGTGTTGATGCCTGAATAAAGTTTGGATAGGAAACCAGTGTTACTTCTAGAGTTATTGAATGAAAATTATTATTATCTCTTTCACTAAAACATTCCACCACTGACTTGAAAAGATTTTTGTGTTAATCATTATTAGGGATGAATTATAGGTTTTTATGGCATTCTTAAAGTATCTCATATACATTAAGATCGTTCTTTATGTATATGTCTTTCCCAAACAACTAAACAGAGAGGGAGAGAGAGAGACTACACTCCACTATGTCCGCAAAATATTTCTGTCATTTTATCTCTCACATTTTTTCAGAAAACAATTCGTTTCATCGAATGCACTGGTTATCAATTTACGTTCTTTGTTTAACACTTTCAGGTATTCTCAGTTCTTGGTCACATATCCGTCCGTGGTGATGTTACTCGTTTTACTGGTGGTCATCATCTCGGCCGGTCTCGGTGTCCTTCTCAATGAATTACCTTCCTTCGATGACCCAACAAAGGTTAGATAATATTCTAAATATTTTGTTCGCTTGCATTTTACTGAGCATTGAAATTACATATCACTTTTGTAAGGGACACCCATAATGTATTTTGAATAATACATTACCTATGGTCATTAACATTAAAACGCCTGAAGAGTACAAAGATTGGTTGGCTTAGTGTTTTAATATTTGATGTTGACTGTATGTCGATACTGTTTATATAGTTATTTATCTATTCATTTATTTGCGGTATCGAGTCCCGCCACGGCACGGCTTTGGCAAGATATTGATATACATTTGCCACACTCAACCCAGGCGATGTAAATGGGTACCTGGCAGGACCTAATTCCTTAAAATGCTGGAGCGCTGTAATGGCAGCTAGGCTAAAGCCGGGGTAATAATAAATGCGCCTCGGAATAGAATTTCTAGATAGACGTCGCTATTCAATTCAATTCAATTCAATTTATTACTTCATTAAAAAAATCACATACATGTACAATATATACATTGAGAAGTGTACTGGATCATTAGCACCCGATAAAGCCGATAGCTTGAGAGAAGTGGATGGACCCATAACATAAATGACAGAAGTGGAAAATACAAAACATTAACGTTCACAATATAACAAAATGCAAGACGTAAACAATTTATTATTTTCCCTTGTAGTATTCCACATACCACAGGCATTGTCTCAGAACCTAAACATTCAAAGCTAACAAATTGTTTTCTATTGCTGAGATAATTAACAAACCAGTTATGTGGTATACCACGTACGCCATAATTTTTCAATTTTTGTAACATTATGTTATGATTTAAGGTATCGAATGCCTTTCTTAAATCAATATACTGTAATATATTCCTAAATTATATTCTTTTTTATCTAAACATGGGGTTATACGCTCTGAGGCGTGTAAAAGGGCCATTTCCGTGGATTGGTTGGGTCTGAATCTAAACTGGTATTTTGTTAGAATGTTATTTCTAAACAGACGGCTATACCGTGTGAGTCAAACAAAAGTTTGCACTCGAGCAAACAATGCCTCGTGTTTATCCAAGCGTGAACACATACCACACAAAAACGATACCAAATGATTTGGGATAAAATACTCTTTCATAAGATGTATAATCATTGACTGTTCATAGATGATTTTTTTAAATAAGTAGCAATTTTCGAGGTGTAAACTTTTTTTCTACTCACACTGTAGAGTCTTTTAAATAAAATGCGTTCGAGGATTTTTGAGTGAGTTGGAAGTAGAAATATAGGGCGATAGTTTTTTTATTGAATTACAGGAATTACTTTAGCTCTCTTGTCTAGGACGATGCCTGTGGACAAATACAAATTGAAAATGTGTTTCAGAGGATAAGAAATATAATGTATAATTTTGTTCACAAAATTGGTACTTATACCATCGTACCCACACGAGGAACTAGATTTCAGATCCTTAACAATCTGTACAATTTCACATTCACTTGTAGGATTAAAAAACAGGTTTTCGAAGTCCTGGGATTCAAGTATTCCGAAAAGTGGTTAGATGTTGACTGAACATCGTTGGCGACTGATGCACCCACATTTAATACGATTTGAACGAATCAGTCATTTCCTTTTCATTAAATATTTGTTTGCCATTTTCCAAGATATATTGCGGTAGTTTAACCTTTCTATTTCTTCCTAAAATATCATTAATCGTTTGCCAAGTTTTGGTAAGATTCTTTTTTTTTTCTCCAAAAAGATGTGCATAGTGCTTTCGTTTTGATAATCTAATAATGTATTTCGATTTGTCACTATAACTTTTGTATAATGAACTGTTTTTTTTATTTATATATACTTCCGGAATAACCTCTGCTATTTATTGATAGAACATAAAATCCCTTGAGTTATTCATTTTTTTCTTGGAATATCTCTGTTTTTCCGTTGAAATGATCCTTTAACATTTGCATGCTTTTTACATATCCCAGACAGAGTATGTAAATATGCTTTATATGCTGAGTTTGTATCATCACATCTGTTTACACAAAGCCAATTATTCAGACTTAATTCCCTTGAAGGATTTTCATAATTTAATTTAGAAAACACTGACTCATTTGTTGTGAGATGAGAAGTACACTCCTGCTAACGAACACATTCTGTCAACTGAAAAATGGGGAGGTGATCGGAAACGTCACAATTAAGTTTATATAGAAATGCCTATAATTATTTGTTATTATTAATAAGATTTATTAAAAGAATTCTACTCAAGGTTGTCTATATGGTATTCTTGTAACATAAATAACTCATGCAATAACTTATATACATGATGGTTCAACGGTTTTACTGTCGAGTTCCCATGTAATGTCAGTAATATAAATAGGGCCCCATTACTGTACCCAAGCTTCCAAACTCTTGAGTAATGTTTGCTATCAATTCACTTCAGTACGAATGAAGGGAAATTGTTTTGTTCATCAGAAGAATATTGATTCAAGTGTAACAAGGAAAATTATCTCATGAAATGAAGGAGGGTACGAGACGATTGACTTTCCTTCAATTGTATTTCATTTTGACAGGGATTCGAAGCCCGAGGAACAGTCATCAGTGGGCGATTGAAAGCTTTGAGGAGAATGCAGTATGGTGCTGATGGGGTCTACCCATGCCCATCATCATCTAACCAATCGAATGGCGACATGTGTTCTCATCGTTTGACCAGAGACATCCAAAACCAAACTCTAGATGATGATGAACTAGGTAGCTGCACCCTAGATTGTAAGAATAAAATATTTGCTATTTGACCAAAACCTTCTTATGCCACGAGACTAGATATTTCTCCACACAGTGAATAATTCACATGAAATGACATGATTTTTACAATGTCCCTCCACCTCTAAAAACCAGGTATAGGAAACAGAAACATTGAAGCAATTCAAATTCACAAAAATGGAGAAGAAAAAAAAACCGAAAAATAAATAAATAAAAAAATAAAAAGAAGAAAGAAATAAAAATTGTAACTCATAATTATATGTACTAATAAAGTTACTCATGGACATACGAGGTAGGGGGGTAGGGGATATTCGAGAACGGAGGAGCCCGAATATCATAAACATGTGACGGGGAGTAGGGGGACGTGGGGGGGAGGGGTGGCGTACTACAGATATAATAAATGTTTTAAAGAGTATCTTTTTAAAGTATATTGTTTTTGGCATCAATACCTGATCAAAAGATTACAAACGTGTGATAAAGAAGGTGAGAAAAAAATAAACAGCCCGGTCTATTTCATTTTCGGAATTATGAACCATAAAAGTCATCGCTTTATATTTTTGAATTAGGACTTACGAAAAAAATTCCATTTTCATAATTATAAAAACCCCACCTCACCATCGGGAATACAAAATCATATCACCCTTTTTAAATTATTTTTCTTTATAAAACGGCAAATTCTGATCTTTTAAAAAGGCGAACGATAAAAAAGGAGCTTCTATGGATATATATTGAAGGTATGATTAGAGAATCATTATTTATCATGTACTTCCTCTTTTGCACGAGCTGCGCCTTGAGCATTTGATTTGATTGTCAAGTGGATTTGGCGCCTTACAAATCTTATGAACTATGACATTTTCTTTTTCTAAAGATCGAGCTAACAAGGGTGAATAAATAAATCATTGAACAAAAGATCTTTTCATGGCTAGGGTTTTCTCACCTCACCTCACTATTGAGTAGTGTGGAGCGAATACAAAAAAAGTTGGCTCTAACAGAAAGAATATGAAATGTGGTGAGGTTTCATGGGCGTGATTAACTTGAGCAGGGAATCGAGGGGAATTTCCCATTAAAAAACAAGATTATTATGAACTTTGAAAAACTTTATGATCATCTTTCTTTTAATAGAAAATTCTATAGCTTTTTTTAGAAAGTGGAATGGAAAAACATTCTAAAGAGGAATCAGGAAGTATGTCGAGATTATGAAATAGGCGTTTTTCCTTTTAACGAAAGAAAAAGTAGGGGACAAAAATAAATCATTCTGACATTTTCTTTTTCTAAAGAACGAGCTAACTATGGCAATTAAATAAATCATTAACCTAAAAATTTATTGAGTTCTGAGGAGCAAATACAAAAGAGGGTTCTCTTTAAAAGAAAGAATAGAAATGTGGCGAGGTTTCATGCGCGTGATTTAGCAGAGGACGCCAGGGGGAATCTTCCATCAACAAAATAAATTATTATGAACTAAAAGGTGTGGGAGGGAGGGTCCATCCTTCCACGGTAGGGATTTGTGTTGTTGCATTTTTCTGCCCGAAAAACGGTATTATTAATAAGTGTAGTGTCCTACCTACATATGCGCCGGAAGTGGGGGGCGGGGGGGGGGGCAGGGAGCGCTCGCCCCCTAACAAAAGAGTTGGGGGGGGGGCAAAACACATTTTCGCCTCCCACACCCCCTTCAATTTTTTTATTTTTTTATTTCTAAAAGGACACTACCGCCATTTATTGTCGAGTACATTTTCTTTTCAGCCGGGGGGGGGGGGGGGGGGGGAGGGGACGTGGGGGGGGGGGGGGACGTGGGGGGACGTGGGGGGGGGGTGGCGTACTACAGATATAATAAATGTTTTAAATTATATCGTTTTCAAGTATATTGTTTTTGGCATCAATACCTGCTTGAAAGATTACAAACGTGTGATAAAAAGGTGAGAATAAAATAAACAGCCCGGTCTATTTCATTTTCGGAATTATGAACCATAAAAGTCATCGCTTTATATTTTTAAATTTGGACTTACGAAAAATGTTCCATTTTCATAAAAATAAACCCCACCTCACCATCGGGAATACAAAATCATATCGTCCTTTTTTTATTCTTTTTCTTTATAAAAACGGCAAATTCTGATATTTAAAAAAGGCGAACGATTACAAAAAAAAGGAGCTTTTATGGATATATATTGAAGGTATGACTAGAGAATCATCATTTATCATGTATTTTCTCTTTCGTACAAGCTGCGCCTTGAGCATTTGATTTGATTGTCAAGTGGATTTGGCGCTGTACGAATCTTATGAATAATGACATTTTCTTTTTCTAAAGATCGAGCTAACTAGGGTGAATAAATAACTCATTGAAAAAAAGATCTTTTCATGGTTGGGTTTTTTTCACCTCACCTCACTGTTAAGTTTTGTGGAGCGAATACAAAAGAATGTTGACTCTAACAGAAAGAATATGAAATGTGGTGAGGTTTCATGGGCGTGATTAAATTGAGCAGGGAATGCCGGGGGGCAGGGAGCGCTCGCCCCCCAACCAAAAAAGTTGGGGGGGGGGGCAAAACACAATTAGTTTTAAAGCAGTAAAGGAGTAAAATGGTTTGTATTTTTCAACTTAAACATTAAAAATAATAAAACTTTAATTGAAGCACATATACATAATATTCCATTCAAAGAAAAGGAAAGTTTACAGGAATTAAATTTCCTATTCATTCCGCATGTCCCTATACTTATCAATGGAGATTTTTATAATAGCGATACGCGTATATCGTTGAATTATTGTGAGACCATGGGAAAGCATGTGTGGTTTTTATTATAAGGGTGAGAAGAAATGAGTTCCTTAACACTGGCGTACTGATAGGGGGTATTTGTAATTCGAAACCAGTGATTTACAAAATTAATGTTGCTGAAATGACATGAAGGTATTTTTTGTAAATCATACCTTTTTATGCGTTTGTTGGAAAATTACAAATTCCCAAATTTACAGTCGGGCGAAAAAATATGTTTATTGAGAAACCTTCATGTCAGAACGTGGGGGCTCGGGGGCTCGAGCCCCCTTCATCTTTTTGAAAAGTATGTTAAAGAGGGGAACAAAGACAGAGAGAGAGAAAAAAATGAGTGACCTACCAATGTCACAAATGAGGTATCAAAATATGCTCATCTCACCGTAATTAAATACCTAAAACCCCTGAGCTTCCGGGGGCTCTGCCCCTGGACCCCCCTAAGGGCTCTCAGGTGGGCCCCTGGATGCTCATCTGACCGTAATTTAATGCCTAAAAACCCTGAACTTCCGGGGGCTCAGCCCCTTGACCCCTAGCCAATTTACGCTCCACTCGCTCTACCTGATCGTTAATACCCCACTTTGGGGGGCCTCGAAAATTTGAAAAATCGCACCCCTTGAGCCTCAGGGGAGGGGTCCCCCTGGATCTGCCACTGCTACACATGCATCTCGTATTCCCCTTAGTTACAGGCCTGAGGACAATGGTTGCTTAGCTTTTTCTTGAAACACTTGAATGTTTATGGAACATGTTTTTGTTCAGTGAAATATGAATAATATCATTCTGCATCAAAGATAAAATGTTAATTTCTATTGTGGTACATTTTAAAAGGCATTAACTGTCTTTAATACATACTGTTTTTCCCAAGAAGGTGCACCATGGTATCACAATTTGAATAAACATATCAAAATTTTGCCTCGACATCGATCTCATCACCATGGCATGTTAATGATACATGTACATGTAAAATAACGATTCAAGAAATTGGCTGGATCCTGAGTGTAATTTACATTTGTAGTCATATTTACATCTACAAGTAGTTTAAGTATAGATAAAGTGCATAAACTGGAATATGAGGAGATGTGGATAAATTGGAGAAAGATAGAGCGTAGAGGATACTCGAAAAGTGTAGGCAAGAGAGATTGGGAGAGGAAGAAAGGGAGAATTTATAGCAATTGAGGGATGACTCGCGAGATAGCCTAGTTAAGAAATGAATCCTTTATAGAAATTTGTCTTGAGAGGAATTAGAAAGTTTTTTTTTAAACAATAAAATGGAGTTTAGTGTAAGTATGAGGAAAAAATCGGACATAGAATGAATGAGAAAGCTATTAATTTTTGAAAATCGAGATCAATACATGTAATTAGATGGGGAATCTCCAACTGGCATTTATGTGCGATATACACTGCAAGGATAACTTCCAAGTGTCGATTTTTCTTGATTATACAAAAATGGAACATATATTTACTCACAGGGGGGGGGGGGGAGGGTATTATCAAGTAAAAGTATATCGCCCAAACTATCATATACCATCGTACGTGAGAAAATTGAATTCTTTTATTTTGTGTAGACAACTTTTAGAGTTCTCCCACTTTTACTTTGACAAGTGCCCTTTTTCTCTGAAAGAAGTGCCCCTTCCCCTTCTAATAAGTGTCCCTTTTAACCTTTGGTGTGTGCCCCTTTTGTTTTGACGCGTGTCCCTTTTCCTTTATACTAACTGCTCCTTTTCCTTGTGATAAGTGCCTCCCATTTCTTTCATGAAAACCTCTTCCCCTTCTCATGAATGCCCCCTTTCATATCTGATAAATGACCCTAACACAATCTAATAGGTGACCCTTTTCCTTGCCATAAATGTCACTTTCCATTCTCACAAGTGCGAGAAGTGCTCATTTTCACTTTTAATAATTGCCCCTATTCAAAATCTGAGAGGTGCCCGTTTTACTTTGACAAGTGCCCCCTTTTCCTTTTTATAATTGCCCCTTCTCCTTCTATCTGATAATTGCTCCTTTTCCTTTCTCTTTAATATGCGCCCCCTATAGAGCGACTTAGAGCAATATTTTTATTAATTTTCCCCAAAAGGTCGCTCACATTTATAATGGGTATTCAGTCTTTTTTTTTTTCTCTCATTCACTCAATTCAAAATCATGTATAAATAATATAGAAATCGAGACTGAAGGATGCATTCATAATGTTCTCACAATAATCAAGCGGCGATGCATTTCCCTTTGAAACCGTGTCGACAGAATGATACTGAATATATCATATCTTTACAATTATTTTGTTATTCTTCCGTAGTTTCATCTAGGTTCAAAATGGTCTACCGATCTACTGACTCAATGGAGATGTTCACGTCTACTGGCATGAAAGCTGTGTGTCAACATGACAAAGAAAACTTTCGCAGTTACGTCGGTTTTTATCAGATCTGCGATTATCGTACAAATGGCAGTTGTTGCCCTTCGATATCATTAGGACAAGTGACAGCATTGATGGTTGGCAAAGAATCTTGCGATGACATTGATGACAGTGATGTACTAGGAATGAAAGAGCTGCTAGAGGAATGCGTTGGATACTATTCAAGAGGATGTTTTGGCGGTGATGGTGGCTCTATTTGCAGTGATGTTCCTGTAAACTGTTCAGCTTACTCCGGGGTATATACCATATTCCACTATCTCACCCCGAAGAACTTTGCATTGCAAGTAGCACAAGGGGCCTTTGATCTTCAAACTGTCTTGGTGCTTCAACCTCTGATGAAGGGGGATTATGGGGCACAAAAACTGTATGAAATATATACCGATAAACCTCGACTCACAGATGATACATTACAAGTTGTCGCCATTGGAGGAGGATTTAAATTCGATATATTTGGTGATAACCTTTTATCAGACACCATCTATATCGGTTTCGGATGCCTTGCTGTAGTGGCCATAATTTGGATGTATGTGGGTTCATTCTTTGTCACAATTATGACTATGTTTAGCATTATTATGTCGATGGTCGTAGCTTACTTTCTCTATCATACTGTCTTTCGATTAGTTTTCTTTCCTTTTGTCAATGTAATAACAGCAGTGCTAGTGATCGGTGTGGGGGCCGACGACTGCTTCGTTTACGTCGACATCTGGAAGTTGACAAAAAAAGAATATGGTGGTGGTAGCGAGAATCGATTATTAGTACTTCGTGAGACTCTGAAACACGCCGCGACCACCATGTTTGTTACAAGTCTCACAACGGCAAGCGCCCTCTTTGCAGGATGCGTCAGCAGCATCACAGCAATTCGATGCTTTTCTGTCTTTGCTGGTACTTCCATTTTGGTAAATTTCGTCCTCACAGTTACTTGGATTCCAGCGGCAGTCATGTTTCATGAGAAATATTTCATATGCGACGAAGAGGGGCAAGAAGGATCATGTAGATGCTGTGGATTATTTGTTTTCATAGGG
Source organism: Strongylocentrotus droebachiensis (assembly GCA_035222895.1). Taxonomy (NCBI): domain Eukaryota; kingdom Metazoa; phylum Echinodermata; class Echinoidea; order Camarodonta; family Strongylocentrotidae; genus Strongylocentrotus; species Strongylocentrotus droebachiensis. The sequence goes on along the minus strand of JAVYIG010012830.1, from coordinate 41,442 downwards.
AGAATATACGACCATGTGAGCAGAGCTGGCAGGAAGTTGTTCGAAGAGTACTTGCCAATTATCATTGTTAAGTTACGGTTCCTGTGGATTCTACTCCTAAGTAGTCTTGGAATAGGTGGGTTTTGTGTAGTTTTCGTGGAACCACGCCTCCGTCTCCCATCCCAATCTGAATTTCAGTTTTTTAGGAAAAGTCATATTTTGGAGCAGTATGACCAGGTCTACAAAGAGATGTTTAGCTTTGAGAGTGATTCGGACAACACAATGCCGGCTTATATAGTTTGGGGGATAGAACCTGTAGATAATGGGAACCATTGGGATCCAGATTCCGAAGGAACTACAGTCATTGACAAGAACTTTGATGTCAAATCACCCGAAGCTCAAACATGGCTTTATAATTTCTGTACAGATCTTAGAAATGCAAGCTTTTATGATAATAATATAGCAACTGCGCAGGACGAGTTTTGTTTCATTGATTTATTCAAAGGTTTCATGGAGAAGACGTGCTTAGGAGATATTTCTCCATGTTGTGGCCAAACAACATTCCCATATTCGTCCTCTCTTTTCAATCTGTGTGTGCCTTTATTCTACGGTATTGTGTGTCAGGATTTGGAAGCTTGTGGAAGCTATATACCTGGTTTATGGTTTAATTCAGATAATGAAGTAGTTGGAATGGTCCTCATAATGAAAACAAGTATCAAGTATTCATTGAGCTATGACACCACTGGTCAATTTTGGTCTGATGTAAATGGTTTCATAGCAGATCGAATGGCTGAAGCACCTACGGGTCTGCGTCGAGGATGGTTCATAAGTGATATTGGCCTGCAGATGAGGTTCTTTGATCTGCAACAAGGTTTAGCTAGGGGAACACCAATCTCTGTGGGCATGTCGCTTGTTTTCGCAGCTTGTGTCCTTTTGATGACTATCAGAAACGTTTTAGTGACTATTTACGCGATGTATGCCATTACATGTGCCGTGTTTGTTGTAATCGCCTCGGTGGTTCTACTAGGATGGGAACTCAACATATTTGAGTCAACTGTCCTCTCTCTAGCTGTTGGTCTATCAGTAGATTTTACAGTCCATCTAGGTGTTGCTTACCGTCAAGCAACCGAACCAGACAGGACATCTCGATCAATGCATGCATTACAGACACTTGGCTCAGCTGTTACACTTGCAGCACTTACCACCTTGGTTGCAGGTGGATGCATGTTGCCTGCCACAGTACTCAGTTATGTTCAGTTGGGGACATTTCTAATGATAGTCATGGTTGTCAGCTGGGTATACGGACTGTTCCTATTTATATCACTTTGTAGGACCATTGGCCCGCAAGGGATGTTTGCACAAATCTCAAAATCATGCTGTTGTCGTGAACAAAACGTGGCTGAAAATAACCTAGGAATAACACCAGAGGAACATGTACACGAACAGCATGTCGACACGAGTGATGAAAGAATACAGCGTTGACATAAAATAATCATCGATATGGGGTGAAGAAGAATATCCTTCTTGATAAGGTGGCCGATAAATTGATAGAGATTACAGTCTAAGCTTTAATCCTGATACTGAGTCAGACAGCCAACGAACCAATCAATCAATCAATATATCAATCAATCAATCAATTCATAAATAACTCAATCAAAAACACAACTAAAGTGACCAATGAAAATAACTGCAAATATCATGTAAAAATTACAAAAATTGAACGATTCGCGATACCAGCCAAAACAAATACTAAGCGTTGTCAAATCTAGATGTTGCAGTTTTTAAAAGGAGTGTCACTCATTCATAAAATATCGACATATTTTTTAAAGTACTTTTCAATTGTATTCCAATGGCAATTCAGTTGTAAGACTGCGACGATGGAATTTGTTTAATAAAATCCCTTCTATATATATATATATATATATAATCTAATATTAACTAATTTATTTATTCAAGTTTTATTTAAAATAAATGAACTATGAAATGAAATATCAGAATTATTTAAAATGAAAGTATCGTCAGCATAAAGTGAGATTTTGGAATTATAATGAAATTTTAAATTACTAATATCATTAATAAACAAACAAACAAATCAATGGGCCCATAATTGACCCTTGAGGCACCCCGAATTTAACAGTTAAATACTCGCTACAATGATTATCTAGTAACACAATGTTGTCTACCAATTAAGTAAGATTTAAACCATTCATACACATTGTTACTCATGCCAAAGAAAATTAGTTTATCAAGTATTATTTTATGTGGAAAAACGTCAAATGCTTCCCTAAGATCGTAAAATATTGTTCCAGTAATCTGACCCGAATTCATATTATCAAGAAGGTAATCAGTAATTTCTGTGAGACACGTGGTTATAGAATGACTCGGTCTAAATCCAGACTGATGATAAATTATTATGGTTAAAGGGATAGTTGAGTTCTGTTTTCAAACTGCAAATGCCTTCAACTTGCATGGTTAATGCTCTTATTTTTATCTATGACATTTATAGTGCCCATTTAGAACCTAAAATTGCCATGAACATAATTTTAGACCCCAAAATGTGTGAAGTTTAGCCAATACGATCATACCAATTCAGCTCCACTTTAAAAAAAATACGGTGACCTTTAATTAATTATTTAATTAAAAATAACAATACATGAGCCGGCTAATTGTGGGTAATATAGGCAACACGAAAATGCTAACAAAAAAGCCAACATCGGCATTGGCTGAAATACGACGGAAAAGGCGTTATTTCGTTTTTATCAACGGTTTTTTCAAATTTTTCAAAATATCTAATATTTGTGGTGGTACACAAGACTAGAAATCGTTATATTTCAGCCGTCTATGAACCGATTTTGATCAAACAAAGATGATTTTGTCATTTAAATATTATGTTCTTTCAAATTTGACACTCAGTTTTTCATTATTACACAAACAAAATATTTTGTATAGCGCCCTCCGCAACAGAACTCAACTATCTCTTTAAGGTAAGAATACAATTGTTTGTGTAAGGCTTTCTCTAGAATAATTTGTAGACATGGGCCTGAAATTATCCACACTAAACGTTCCTCTCTTGTGTATCAGAGTGATTTTTGCAATCTTGAAATCAAATGGAAATCGTGAAGCTTTTAATGATTGATTAAATAATATAATGAGTGGTTTTGCAATGATATCTGCGGATAATTTGAGTAACTTGGGATGTAGACAGTCCATGAATAGAAGTGATTTTTTTCCTTGACCTCTTACTGTTTTAATCGGATATTTTTTTTATAATGATAACGGAAATGTAATCATCTTTAAATTATATATGCATTGATAATACTTTTTACGACATCTTTCAACATGTTATCTGACATTCATTACCTATAATTTTATCAATGTAAAGTATTTCATGTAAATTGGTATTTAATTCAATAAATGCAATTCACATCTTTGTAAAACATACATGTATATAATTTATTATTTGTACTGTGGAGCATGTTCTAAAAGACCTGTATTGAATTGAATTGAAAGCTATCCAAACTCATGAGCATTCCTTAAAACAGTTTGAAACATTCATTTGTGGATTCATTGTTCTCATTCTAAACCTTTTGAGACGGACAGTAGGCCTAATGACATCATCAATCACGACAAAGACTCGTAATTAACATCATCGGTCCTGTTTCGACTTACTTTTATGTTGATTGTGATAATCGCCCGAGATGTTGTTCATTTGTGGTTTGAAACATAAGAAGATGAACTAGGGAATTGGCTCATTTAGTAGCAGCTAGTCATGAACGACTGTGATTTGCTATGGCTCTGACAAGAATATACACAAGAGAAAAATATGCAATATTATCTGTAAAATTGTAACTGCGATAGATCTATGTGGTTGATACATTTATGAGACAAAAAATAGAGACTATATACAGTATCAAGGTCCTGCCATGAAAGATCTCAAAAGCAATTATCTCGAAACTACAGACGTTTGAAAGTAGTGTTCAATATCAGTTAATGCATAATATATTTCTTAACACTTAATACGATGTTTGATAGGCCTCAGTCTTGTATAAGGCAGACAATATTTTGTATATACATGAATTAGTTTATTCCTATTTTCTATATATTTTTTAGATATAATGTGTCGTTGTGTTTAATGTAGGTTCTTTTTTCTTAATGCCTAGCTGCATTTACCAGGGATTTATTCATGTCCTTTGATATATTTTCAATAAAGAGTATATAATTATGTTTTTAAGTTTTGAAAAAATGAAATATTGATCTATTCTTGCAATGAAAGTCATTTCTGATATTGAAATTGTTATTTTTTGTGAATCAGCGTCGAGTGTTCATTTATTTTGCCACGAACTTTTTTGCATCTATCACACAATAAAGTGCATTGTTTGTAGCAGAAATTTGTTCTGTTTGTCATATATTTACCTTACAAAAAAATTACAACAGTGGTATTTCAGTGTTTTGGAAGATTCGTAAATACTGTATGATGAAATATGTGTGTGTATGTGTGTGTGTGGGTGTGTAGGTAGGTGTTTGAGAGTGTCTGTGACATTACGCTGTAGACTAACTAAATTAGTTGGTCTACAGCGTTAGATTAAATCTAAATATCGTTAAATTGTAACTCTTCCTTGGGCCCTAATGAAGATAAGATTTAATATCCCAATACTGCCTAAATGAGCTTAGAGAAAGATAATAGTATCAACAGACTGTCAGAAAAAAGTGAATTACGCAGAGAGATGGAGGAGCAAAATACAGGCTGTATAAGTCATGGGGTGGTTAAAGAACGTTAAAGCTAATCTTGAGCTCTGGTATGATCATCGTATGTCGAGAGAACAAGACTATTATTTAATATGGATTGTTTATCCTGCAGTAGATTTTTTGTGTGTACCAGTAAATGACGAATCCCCTTTTCCGAATACCAAGAGACAGACGTAATCTATTAATCAAATAAGTGAAGAAAACAAAAGCCACTGCATGTGTACACCAGGCACAGATAATTCACTACTAGCCTCCCACAAATCAAAGAGTGTCTGCGAGTGTAATCTTTTGAACATATTCTACAACCTACATAAATTACAGAAGAAGAAAGAAGGGGAAGGGGATACTTTTTAATCATGATATAGACTATTGATAATGATTATCTTTTTCCTTTAAAATCGTGTTAAAAAAGGCCACAGATATTTTGTTGGACACAGTTATGAGCTCTAGGAGGAAAATCACAAGAAGGCTAGACGAAATTATCAGTGACCATCAGGAATAGTAATGAAAAACTGTGGTTGCTATGTTGAAGAGTTTTACATTATTTCCAATATGATATAAATAATGATATGGTTTAATACTGCCACGAGGTAGATCCCTATACGTTCAGACAAATTGAAAGACAATGCCACTTTGTATTGTTCCAGTTGCCTATATGGTATTAAAGTGGTTTACCTCAATATTTTTCCTCTCAAACTATTTCAATCCCCCAACTCCTTCATTCAATTGTCATACAATTTTGTTCAAGATTTCAAACTAAACGAACATTTACTGATGTAAACAATTCCTGGTCACTGTCCTGTAAGTACAATTTATTTCAAAATATATGAATTGCACATATTTTGATACTAATATTTAATAAAAAAATCACTGTTCACGGATTTGTTTCAATGTTTCAGGTAGGAACGAATGTAGTGCTGCCATCTATGTGCTGAGCAATGCATTTTGCTCCTCATTTAGAGAGCTAAAACGTAACAAAGTACGTTATTCTATTTGCCATCTGATTTTTAGAGAAAACATTACTAGAATATGATTGTGACTTGAGCTAGCTAATTAAAACCACTTCTTTTAATGGTTGCCAGTGACCATAATTATGACGACCCATTGTCGATTAAAAGCCAATTTGGGGTCCTAGCTGACGTATATCGGGGGAGCTCCAAGAGAGGCAGTTATGGTGGCGTGGTAAAAAAAAAAATGGAGGGGGTAGCTGACATCAGTCAAAGCCTGAGAGTGGATGAGGGAAAACGATTGGGCTCGAAATACATGAACCGAGTGGAAACAGAGAGGGAACGAAAGTGTGATAATCGAAAGCGAGAGAGAGAGAGAGAGAGAGAGGGGGGGGGCAGGGAATTTGCCAGTCAGAAAGAATATTTAGCATTTCCCATCTGCTCGAGTTATAGTAAATCCTCCACTACGTGAATCCTACGTGTATATAGCCTATTATTATACTTTTCTGATCCAGTTGCGTTTAAACAAGCCGTTTATCCTATAGGGCCGAAGGGGGCAGGTTGGATGTTACTTTATCCCGTCGTACCCCCCCCCCCCCCCCGTCACCATCTCCCTTTGCTCTCTCTCTCTCTCTCTCTCTTTCTCTCCCTCTCTCTCTTTCTCTCTTTCTTTCTTATACCGTGCAAACAAAAACGCATCTTCGTATTTCTGGACCTCCCAGTGGACCGACAGCCCACGAAACTGCCGTCTCGTAGGCTATAGCCATGTATTTGAAAATCAATATTTCATATAAAAAAAAAAAAATCAAAAAATACATTTTAATCACTTATGTTTTAGATAAGGAAAAATAATGACGTAGTATCAATGTCACAACCATAACAACTTTATTTGATGAAACTGTAATACAAATTTCAATGTAATTTGATTATCATAAATATAAAATCCTTAATTACAAATATACATCTGTATTTTAGTTTATCAAATAAACTGTATATATAATACTGTGTATATAAAAATCACTTAAATAAGCCATAGACATAAAAGAAGATATTATATATCGTGCAAAAGATTTCTTTTTTGCCAATGGGAAAACTGAGATATTGCAAAATTATGAAAAAAAAACATTAAATATTCTCGATCTTTTCACAGAATTATGTACTTTTTCCCGAATATCAGTGTACCTAACCTAAATTCATGATAATAGGATATACTCATTTAACTTATTTTGGAATATTATGACAAACCAACCCAAGCTCTTCCGAAGATAATCGGAAAAACGAACTCATTGTGGAAGAAAATATCAAAAATCCTTATTCGTTGATGATTGTATGTCTTCGTGCGTTTACTTAACTTCATTTTCCCAGGAATTTTAGGGGGAAAATTATATGCACAATCAAAAGCCTTCACATTCAGTCTATAGTATTTGATATAAACACTACGTTTATCATGAAAGTATTTGGAAGAGCAAACTGATAAACAATGTAAATACATTCAGTAATAGATTCAGTAGTATTTAACGAGGAACAGGTTTATTCCGACTTGAAGTAAAGCGATAAGTAAAGAGTAAAATAAAGACGAGTAAAGAGATAACTTTTGTGCTGACGTTTACTTTTGGTTAATATTAAGCTACTGGCTGCAAACATAATAATGATCTATACAAAAATAGGCGTATATCACTGGGCTAAGACAAGCAAATAAACAAACAAACAAACAAACAAACAAATAAACAATCAAATGAACAAACAAGTACAAGCAGAAAATTGAAGAAACGGAATCGTGTGTGAAGTAAGAGCTAGGGATTCCATTCGTTGTGTCATAGAAAGATTGTATTTATAAAAATAAAAAAATTCTGATTTTCAAGGTTGCATACTCTGAATAATAATTATTTTGTAGACACCTAGTTGGGGAGAAGTCAAGTGTATAAACCGTGACCAAATGAGCACATATCATTAGCCATCTATTTTTTTTAAATTCATAACTTCCGTGATTTGTTCTTTTTTTGCGATTCCTCTAAGACTGTAAATAACTTGTTTCTATGATTGCCTTCTAGATATATTTACGAAAAATAATGATAAAGAAAACTATCGATTCTAAGAGGCCTATGCCACACACACATACACGCACACACTTCGTCGGCCTATTGACTAATTTTGATTGGCGTCCATTACGCAGCAGTTTCAGTTAGATTTTCATTAGGCAAAGAGGTAACTGACACAACATCCGTGCGGCTATCCATCGAAACACCCTTCTGGACTGGCTTAACCGAGTCTTCATCAACGTGTCCCTCCCCTTCAGGTGTGACACGAGGGTTACGTCGACAACAGGACCGCGATATTTGGGCAAACGTACCCTCTGGTCCTATCGTCCTACATAGCGATACAAATAGGAATATTCCATAGACCCAACTGATTGCCATGACAAGTGTAAGAAAAGTCCCAAGCTGAACATAGCTAAGAACTGTGGCAGGTAACATACATGCACCTGCTATGAAGGTACTGATGGCCGCCAGCGTAATGGCAGCACCGAGAGATCGAAGGGCATACATCGATCGTGACTCTCGATCAAATGCAGTAGACTGACGGTAAGCAACGCCTAAATGGATCGTAAAATCAACTGAAAGGCCAACAGCAAGGGACAGAACAACAGATTCAAATATGTTTAGTTCCCATCCCATAAGAACGACAGAAGCAATGACAACAAAAACAGCACAAGCAATAGAGTAGATGGCATATAACGTCACCAAGATGTTCCTTATTGCTAAAAGAAGAACGCAAGCAGCAACTGCTAGTGATATACCGACCGAGAGAGGTGCGCCAGTTGCGAGGCCTCTTTGAAGGTCAAAGAAAGACATCTGATAATCACCGACACTTATAAACCAGCCTGTTTGCATGCCAGTTGGAGCTGAGCTTATTCTACCTTCTACCCAGTCATTGACATCTTCCCAGAATTGATTCATGGCATTGAAATCCTGCGATTCTTTGATGTTTGTTTGTAAGTAAATATACATTGCAACCATGTCCTGATCAGAATTAAAACGTAATCCAGGAGCATTCGATTCACAACCATAGAGTTGACATTGTATCTCACTGAAAGTAATTGCACATTGGCTGAATACATCACTAGGATATGGAAATGAATTTTGGTTACAGCATTGACCCAGATCCGCGCCCGTCGAAGGATTTATACATGTATTTTCCTCCATAAAACTTCGAAATGCATCAATAAAACAAAATTCGTCTCCTGAACCCGCGCTGGTGTCATGGAAACTTGAATTCTTAAAATCTGTGCACAGATCATACAACCATTGTTGTGCTTCAGGAGACGTTACGTCAAACGTTTCATCCAACACCGTAGTTCCTTCTCCATCAGCACTCCAAAGATTCCCATTGTCAAGAGGTTTTACTCCCCAAACAATGATTGCCGGCATCAGCCTCGCTGAATCTTTTTCAAAACTAAACCTTCCTTTATAGATTTGATCGTATTGCTCAAAAATGTTACTTGTTCTGAATACTTGGAATTCTGATTGAGAAGGTAGACGTAATCTTGGCGCCACAAAAACAACACAGAAACCTCCGATGCCGAAAGCGCTCAAGACAATAATCCAAAAGAAACGTAATTTAGTTATTATAAGCGGTAAGTAATCTTCAAAGAATTCCCTGCCAATGTTGGCAATTCGATCATAAAACCGTCCTACTGCATACCAACAACCGCAGCACTTACACGATGACGGCTCGTCTTCCTCCCATAGAAAGTACTTTTCGTGAATCATTACAGCTGCAGGTATCCACGTCAACGTCAGGACAAAATTGACCAAGATAGCACTTCCAGCAAATACTGAGAAGCACCGCAGTGCTGTGATTGTACTGACAACTCCCGCAAAAAGGGCAGATGATGTTGTAAGACTGGTCACAAACATGGTGATCGAGGCATGTTTCACTGTTTTCATGAGGATAGGAAGAAGGTTATCCCTACCTCCACCTATCTCCTTCTTCGTGGCCTTCCAGATATCTACATAGACAAAACAGTCATCAGCACCGATTCCAATGATAAGAATAGCAGTTATGACATTAATGAAGGGAAAAAACGGAATTCTATATATGACGTGATAAAGGAAGAAAGCGACAACCATAGACAGGATAATGCTTACCATCGTCATAGCAGTTACGAAAATTGAACCAACATAAATCCAGATTATAAATATCACACTGACACAACCGATGGCAATAAAAACCGAATCGGAGAAAACGAATTGGTCAAACACATCAAACTTTATACCAGAACCAATTGCTATGATCTCAAGAACATTATTTGTCAATGACGATGTCCCCATGTGCATTTCATAGAAGTTAAATGTGTCGTCATGGTACGACCAAAGAGGAGAAAGGACCAGCGCTATTTCCAAGTCATAATTGTCGTTTTCTACATTATCAGCGAAATAACTAGGTGTTAGATAATGAAGTAGTGTATGAATGCTGCCTAGCTCTGTGCAATTGGCAGGTACATTTTGGCAAGTGGCGCCGCTGTCAAGACATCCTGTAGTATAATACTGAATGCATTCGTGTAACAATGTCTTTGTGGTTTCCACATCTCCTTCGTTGATATCATCGCAAGAATCCTTGCCAGCGACCAGGGCTACCATGTATCCCATTGACCAGGTTGGACAGCAGTCCCCCGTCGAATTATACAAGCCGCATGATTGGTTGAAGATGTTCTGACTACGAAAGTTGACAGTGTCGTGTTGACAAACAGCTTTCATGACGTCAGCGGTAAACATTTCTGAAGAGCCAGAGGCTTGATACAGCATCCGAAGACGACTGGAAACTGGAAAGGGGAATAACAGGACAAGAATTTATTTTTATCATGGACTGAATCTTACTAGGTTTATAGTAAAGTGATTCACAATTACCCACACAACTATTTTATCAAGAATGTATCAAAATTAATCTTTGCATCTTTGCATTCTCTTCATCAATGTCATTGAATTATTTCAATGGGTATTAGCTTACAATTCTCTAAGTTTATACCATTTGGCCCTTCTCGACTTATGGAAGACACAATCAAATTGAAATCGTTGTGCTGCTTGTTATCATCATAAATATCTCAACCACAATAATATCGATGCAGAGGATGATAATGGTACAACCTTAAAGATAATTACAGCGTTGACCTGTAGTGTATTTAGGTATGGGCATGATCGCAGGTGCCCCCATAGATAACCAGAAACAACATGTAAGAAAGAACAAAAAATTCACTGCTCCATATTTGACCACTCCGTCAAAGTGCTTCGCCACTGATGATAACAACACTAACCAGACAGTGATCATTGAGGGCACTGTGGTATATTGGTGAAGACTCTTGACTCTCATACGAGAGGCCCCGGATTCAAGCCTTACTCGGTGCTTTCATCCTCGGGCAAGGTGTTTGGCCCACATTTGTGCCTCGCTATTCAGGTGTATTAAATATATACCTAGCGATGCCGGGGTAATGATAATTGCATGGCTTGCAGGAAAAGCATGTGGTTGCCATGGGTAATTAAAACGGAATTAGTATTGTAATTTAAATTCTTGTGATTCATAGTTATCTCATACTTACGATAAGCACCGCATGTTTCAACATGTAGTATTGTATCGTTGCCAACATCTCTTTCCTCTCGAGATCTCGAGGTCTCTGAAAGACTGCGTCGACTGATATTCGAACTGACCGCTGATGGGTTAGGAGAAAACAACTCCGTTTCCTCTGTCATTCGTTGATAGGCCCAAAGTCGTCCGCTAATAACAGTCCCTCGAGCTTGGAACCCCTTCAAAATATGAATATAAAATATAGTACCACAGGAAAATTACTCTACAGTTACTAAGTAGAACTAGGAGAAACATAAGTATAAGAGTATAAGCGCGATAAGTAAACGATTTATTGTTCATTTAGGAAATTCGTCTTTTACTTGGTAAATGGGAAGTCCACCCTGATACTAAAATCTTGTATTTAAAAGAAATTGTTTGTGAAATTCGAATAGACATAATTATGGCAGATGTCGAATCGATGACATCACGTTTCAAAGATGACTTGTATCACGAAACATTTGAAGTCCTACCATGCATGTTGATGTCAACAATACTTAAACTTCATCATAACAATCTTTTTGAATTGTATGTATCTATGGTTGACCTGTTTCATGTTCATATTTGTTCAGATATAAATGTACATTTTATTTTCAGATAAAAAGAAACAGATTGATAACAAAACGATATTAACTATTCAGAATGATAGCGTACCTCTGTTGGATCAGAAAATGAAGGTACCGGGCTGAAAAACACCGCTAGGACTCCTGTTGCAACGACGCAGAGGAGAACAAGAAGGAGGACAATCGAGGGAAATCGAACAAGAAACCGAGCATAGCTGTGTAAGATGCCAAAGAAAAGAGAGCAAGTGAATGTAATCATAACTGAATTGATGACAACAAAGTGATTATTACAGTTTTGTCTTTATTCACTGGCTAATCTCGCACTTCCTACTTCCCGTTTTGTCATTCTTTTCTTCTTATATTTTTTTTTATCATTTAGATACTATAAAATGATTTACGAAAATATGTTATTATATTATATCTATTTTACTGTGATTATTAAGACACTTTAAAAGGATTTTTGATAATAATGTTCATATTATATTTATTCTTGGGAACCTACAAAGACAAGCTATGCTTTCCAGTAGGTTCCTGTTTCATTTCATAATTTTGATCTTACTAAAGTCAACTATATTCTTTATTGTGCAAACAATTGTTATATGAAATGAATAAATAAAATCAATCAATCAATCAATCAATTAAATCTTAGTTTCTGCTACCGTAATACCCAAATTGTCTCCGGGGTTTTAGTAGACCGGAATGAGCTGACAATCAATCATCCCTAGTCATTTTACAGCTGATGCTGTGGTTGTAAATTGCTATGTACATCCCCGATACGTTCAATAAATATTTGTTTTTTCCACATTAAAGTGACTCGGTAACATTGTTGAAGGTTGATGAGAAAACTGCATAATTGGTGTATGAAATATTACTTAGTATATTACTTCTACTGTACAAACCCTCTAACATGTAACAAATCCTGAAAAAAATTATCAAACCCCAAAGATATTTATGGTTTTCTTTGAAGGCGTCACTGTGCAAGACCCTCTAACAGTAAATTATCCAAACCATTTTCGAATTTTCCCAACCGTTTTCCATGAAAATAAGACATAAGACAGGCTTTTAAAAATGTGTCTACACTTAAATGTTTGGAATATGGTATAGAGACAATTCAGTGCTTTGTGACTATTTACATTCACCTGCAATGTAATTAAATTGTAATGATATAGTTTGGAAAATTAAGGAAACGATCAGATCATTTTTCCCCAATTGTTATCGTTATTAATGGTCTGTTTTCACTTAAACTTTCAGATTATATTTAATTGTACATCTAGCATCGAAGTATTTACCTAAGCACCATATTCTCTCATCTGAACAATCTTACGAAGTCACTTTAACTGCCTAATGTATTGTAGTCGCTAACAAGGAAGGAGAAGAAGAAGAGGAAGGAGTAAGGAAAGAATTTCAAGGATATTAAAATTGTTTACCGATGCAAAAAGCCTGTTGTTTTCTCCTTGTTTTGTTCATCTTTCTCGTTCCTTCCTTCCTTTCTCCAAGTGTTTGGGTCATGGTGGTTATCACCATCATCATGGGTGTCGACCCCGGGACCAACCTCCATGGCCGGGATAGGACCCCCAACTGCCGAGGTGAAGTAGGCTTTGTGAGAAGCAAAATTACAATAAACCATTTAAATGAACTGTTGTTAAAAAAAAATGGCAGGTTACTGATATCAGTATGCCATTATAACATAGACCACATACACACGCACACTCGCACGCCACGAACGCACACGCACACACACACACACATAATGATATATTATTTATTCAAAACGATAAACTTTGCAACGTCATAGCTATATAAATTAGAAATAAAGTGTATGTTCTCAACATCCCCATTTTCCACAGTACAGATCTTGAAAGGCAACATTAATGAATGAAAAACTCACCTTTCAAGAAAGCGGCAAGTTAAAATTTCATTACTTCTTGGACGATGTGCGAAGTCAAAATCACGTCATGGTGTATTATGATTCTTGTAGATTGTAAGCAGACAAAATGTGTCGGGGTAAGTTGGTATTATGCAGGAAGTGTTAGTAGCTTGGCGAGGGTGAAAGCAGTAATGGTGACCGATTCGCAGTTGTGTAACCATGTACCTGGGACGTAACAATTCATTTGTACAATTGCATTATATAATGTAAAGACGTTTTATCGATCGGAGCGCTATTTACGTCATTCCTGTGTAAATGCACGCGCCGGTACACTCCAATCCTAAGTGCATGCTGAATTCAGAGTGAACGCGACAGACAATGAATGTTAAGGAGTATGATTGATTGATTTTATTCGCCATGTCTCCAACATACAACGATATAAAAGAAAAACAGACCAAAATTAAGTCAGCTGGAACAGGATAACCCAGTTCCAGTGGGGTCTCCGACATACATGTACAAAACTAGTAAGTTAAAATCGTATTATTTACAGACAGATAATAAATATTTTGAATTAAAGAATCAAAAGGGATGAGGGGTAATAACACAAAAATATAATAAAAATCTACTCTGACATAAATTTAACTTTGAGAAGGAGAGGAGATGTGCAGAACTTAGGACGCGTTACAATCAACTTAAATTAAATTCTTTATGTTCGCTTTTACTAGCCCTTTCTATTCTCTCCTTAAATATTTATTTATTTATTCATGCACGTATAAGAAAGCAGGATATTTCAATGAAAGTGACATTTGATCTTCTATGAAGCTCTGTGATACATACTACTATTAATTATCTTACAAATAAAACAAAAATACAAGCAACATTTTTATGATTGAAAGGGGAAAAAAGCAGCAACAACTACGACAATACTACACAATTAATTAGTGAAACTACACGTATATACAATGAAAGTTAAACAAGAAGGAGAATTTTGTTTTAATTAAATTAAAAAACCTCTCTTTAAACGGAGAGGTAAAGATGAAATTTTGTAAACTCCTTCATTTTCGTTTTTCATCTTTAACAACCGACTCTCGTCATATGCAGGTGTACTTGAGTTCTTTCTTAAAGATAAGCTTAAGTTCCGGTAATGATACAAAATAAATTCTCATATAATCCAACGTAACACACTGAATGTTCAAGAATAATAAATAAAAGTGCCAAACGATTTTGGTAGAAAATGCATAAGAGCTGAGTAATGAGCATAGAAAGATAAGGAAATCAAGGTAAGTATAGGCCCGACACCATGTTCTTAACACAGGTCGATCGATATGTGCAAATGAGAGTTGTTTGATACTATTATCTTTCTTTAAGCTCATCTAGGCAGTATTGGGATATCAAATCTTATCTCCATTGTCTACAGCGTAATGTCACACACACTCTCAAACACCTACCTACACACCCACACGCACGCACACACACGCACACATACACACACATATTTCATAATATTTACGAATCTTCCAAAACGCTGTAATACCACTGGTGAATTTTTTTTTGTAATCTTAATATATGACAAACAGAACACGTTTCTGCTACAAACAATGTGATTTATTGTGTGATAGATGCAAAAACTTTGTGGCAAAATAAATGAACATTCGATGCTGATTCACAAACAAATAACAACTTCAATATCAGAAATGACTTACTTCCATAAATAGATCAATGTTTCATTTTTTTCGAAACTTTTCATACTGATATACTTTATCAAAAATATATCAAAGGACATGAATAAAGCACTGGTAAATACAACCTACGTTTACATAACGACACATTATATTAAACATATGTAATAATAATAATAATGATAATAATTAGATTTATATAGCGCCTTTTTCAAAGGATACAAGGCGCTGCTCTCTTAGACTATCAACAATTTAAGAGGAATTGTACAGGTTAGTTTTCAGTTGTTTTTTGAAGAAATCTATAGAAGTACTGTTTCTTAAGAATGTATTAAATAGGAATGAACTACTAAGTTAAAGTTTATTTTCAAGTTCAAGATTATTTTCTTTCATATTTCACAAAAAAAGAATTTACATAATTGACAAAATTAGAACATGATATGAAATATACTAAAAGCATCACATTATATAATCATTTCTTTGTAAAGACGTCGAAATTAATTGTGGGTGAAATGTGAGGAACCTATTAAACAGCTCAGCTTGTAGATTATAGGTTTCCCTAATTAAAACTAACATTTGATTTTGCAATGGTGAAGGGTGTAACAATAATAGGAGGGCAAGAAGGCCCTAACATAAGATGATATACAAAGTAAAACTAGTAAAACTAGCAAAAACAGTAAACAAATTAATTTATTACCATGTATATAAAATATATTGTCTGCCTTATTAGACTGAGGCCTATCAAACATCGTATGAAGTGTTAAAATTCGTTTATGAACTCATATTGAATACTACTTTCAAAAGTCTGTACTTTTGAAATAATTGCTTTTGTGGTCTTTCATGGCAGGACCTAGGCACTTTATAGACTCCATTTTTGTCTTATCCATGTACCAACCACACAAAGAGCAATGGCAGTTAGAATACAGATAATATTGCATATTTTTCTCTTGTGATTTTTCTTGTCCGAGCCGTGGCAAATCACAGTCGTTCATGACTAGCTGCTACTAAATGAGCGAATTCCGTAGATCAACTTCTTATGTTACACACGACAAATAAATTACATCTCAGGCGATTATCACAATCAACATCAAAATAAATCTAAACAGGACCGATGTGCAAGTTATCTTAATTACGAGTCTTTTTCGTGATTGATGATGTCATTACTGTTCGTTCCAAAAGGTTTAGAATGAGAAAAAAGAATCCACAAATGAAAGTTTCAAACTGTATTAATAAGGAATGCTCGTGGAGTCTGGATAGCTTTCAATCAAACTTAATTCAATTAAATTCGATAAAGGTTTATTCGAACATGTTTCGCAGTACAAAGACTGAATTGCATGTTTTTACAAAGATTGAAATACATTATACATAAAATGTGCGATAGTGAATAAAACATATTGAACTTTTTACCAAATGACATAAAATACTATAGGTAATGAATGTCAGATAACATGTTAAAAGATGTCGTACAAAGTATTATTAATGCATATACAATTAAAAGATTATTACATTTCCGCTTTTAATGAAAAATATTGCACGGTAACATAGTAAGAGGTCAAGGAGAAAGAAGAATAAATAGTGATAGAGACAGAGAGAGACGGAGAGAGAGAGAGAGGGAGAGAGAAAGAGAATAAGGGAGAAATACAAATACGGATGGAGAAAAAGTATTATGGTAAACGTATAAACATAGACAAAAGAAAAAAATCAGTGACTTGATAGCGCTTAACACTATACAAATTTGTAACAGGTTAGAGTATCACAAAAATGATAGATGATTATTACAAGCTTTGATTCATATAATGATTATTGAGTATACGTGTGAAATTAGGAGTAGGCACTATTTTGGAATATCTAAGTTCTGCAAGTAAATTATTGATATTTGTTGACATTTCGTAAATTGAATTTGTTAGTTTTCTAGGGAGAACACAACATACTGTTTTTCAAATGAAACAGCAAAATATTTAGTCAGTTTTTCTCTACGAGTCAAAAGAAATGCCAATGCATTGGCATATGAACTGTAGTTTGATCCAGGAATTATTCTACATTCTCTATTGTATACTTTCTATATGATTAATCTGTCTGATAGTCAAACTTGCAGAAAAAAAGAAGTACACAGTACTCTAAATTGGTTTTACATATCCAATATATACCATTAACAGATCGCAAACAGGTAGGTTGTAAGTTTTTAATCTACGTATATTGCATGAATAATTTTCTGTTACTTTTCTTTATAATTTCAGTTACATTAGTATTCAACTTAAGGTCACATTGAGCTGTGACACCGAGAATCTTAACCGTATTTACCAAGGATAATGTGTATTATCAATATATAACAAAGGTGGTTGTATAGGTTGTTAAGAAATTGAAAATGACATCGAGGAACATTTCAATACATTTAATTTCATACTATTTGATGCATGATGCGAGCAGTTTAAGTTGGCCTGGCAATTGGAATGTTTGTGTACTTGTTCTACATTCTACTAGTGTCAAATCAACTACATACTTAAGTATGATGTAGAACAATCGTTACAATCTTTACAACAATTGTTAATAAACAAAATAGGCCCAAGCTTAGTGCCTTGAGGCACTATTATTATTATTATTTATTCGGCATTTCAGAAGAAAAAGTACAAACAACAGACTGATCATGATGAATAACAGGTGAAGAGATTTTTGACAAAGCAGACGGGGCTGCCTGTGGGACAAGAAAAGGTGAACTGAATTACCATGACCCTCAGGTCTTCTGTCCCACATCCTGTCAACTCTATAAAAATATGTACATATAATCATAAGGAACAGACAGCAAAAAATAAATTTATAAAAACGGGTCAGATTGAAAAGGGGTACGGCGATATATTTTAAGTTGACATGATATGGCTGGAATCTTTCATTGAAATACAAAAATATATATTCATGTATGATTTAAGGTATAGAATCAAGTGAATATGAATTTCTAATACATAGATTCCAGATTCAATACCTACAAGTGGCTATGGGTTAATGCCTAGTAAGCATATTGCTCCGGTTGTCTCATTTTCGCTCGCTGGAACATTGCCAGCACAAACCACTGACCTCTACCTCCTGGACGGATCATCGCCCATTCCCATTCAATATACGTTACGTACTAAAAGGCTGTATTGTCTGACCGTTCACGAATATTCATGTTTTTGCTTACCTCGGCAAAATGTTTGCTTTTACTAAATGGAAAAATGACGGTGGGGGGTTGGATAAAATGGACATAATGAACCAAGCAGAAGTGATCTATGATAATTCATGCTTCTTATCCTTCGTGTGCTTGACCTATAATCTTAAAATCGCTTGGCAAGCCGGCTGAGTCCAAAGTTCGACTTGTTTCACATGTGTATTATAGGCAATGACGAGCTTGCAACCTATTTTGATCAAATTACGGTGGGTGAACTTTCAAAAGTCAATGGGACATGAGGGTTCCAATGAAAGTGATAGTGATAACGTACGTCGGGGTGGATGTGCTATTCGTTTAAACAAACAAAAAATGAATTTTTAACGATTTGGGGGGGGGGGGGTAAAATTCCATAGGCTAACATGTTAGGCTGCTGACTCTGACGATAGGGGGCGTTGTGAAATGAGACTAAACGGAGCTATATGATATTTTACAATCTTAAAGTTATGACGAATATAATTTTCCAAATATATATATCAAAAATATTATTGAGTTAATATTTATTTCACCTCCTATCATTCAAATTGCTTATATTTATTATGAAGATTACAATTTCACCTACTAAATATATCGTTTCCAGCCCGTTCAAATAAATTGAACCAGAATACATGAATTATAGTGAAGAAAAATAGATATATTTATATGTATATTATAACAGAAACATAAAATTACCGTTAAAAGTTTAATTTTCAGAAACATAACATTACCCTTAAAAGTTTAGTTTTCATTACTCATAACAAATGCGGCAAGTTTCCTGGCACCGCCTCTACACGAATTTCAACTGGAAGTCTCCAGATAACAGGGAATCTGTGAATAGCTGTCTGGCGCAGGCGCTCAGTCCTGGCCTTTATGAATTTAAATTTTACATCGTGATCTCTGTGGCGTTTTCGGAGGATAATGTAGCTTTACACTCACTCACAGTCAATTAATCCGTATAATACTTAGGTAAACAATAACACTGATAGATTAGTTCTTCTGGTACACCTAAACTATTAATTGTGTTAAGATGGGGGTAAATGTCCTTTAAACTTCACAGCTTGCTGACGATTGATAATGAAATTTCAGAAAGGTCAGACCCGGACATCTATTATGGTTTATTCGATCAAATTCTTTCGAAAAATCAGTCAAAAGCATTGTGGATATTGAGTGAGGTTTGTCGGCGTTTCTATATAATGCATGTAGTAATCCAATTAAATAATGACATGTAGACAAGTTTCGTCTATTACCAAACTGTTTTTTTATCTATTTTGTTAGCAATGTCTTCCCATAACCATTTTGCAATGAAGGACTTCGCGATCTTTGCAAAATATGAAGTTAAAATTGGTCTTAAATCGTCAATTTTAGGCGTTATAAGACTTAGGCACAGGTGTAACTTAGGCATATTTCCACCTTTGAGGAAAAAATCCTAGTTGAAAAGCTGTATTTAATATGTTTGCCAATACTAATAGTGTGCTTTCAGTACCTGCCTTTGGCCCGGACCTTTGGAAATAATTTTACCAACTAAAAGGATATTCTTCTTCACCTCATATCGATGATTATTTTATGTCAACGCTGTATTCTTTCATCACTCGTGTCGACATGCTGTTCGTGTGCATGTTCGTCTGGTTTCATTTCTAGGTTATTTTCAGCCAAGTTTTGTTCACGACGACAGCATGATTTTGAGATTTGTGCAAACATCCCTTGCGGGCCAATGGTCCTACAAAGTGATATAAATAGGAACAGTCCGTATACCCAGCTGACAACCATGACTATCATTAGAAATGTCCCCAACTGAACATAACTGAGTACCGTGGCAGGCAACATGCATCCACCTGCAACCAAAGTGGTAAGTGCTGCAAGTGTAACAGCTGAGCCAAGTGTCTGTAATGCATGCATTGACCGAGATGTCCTGTCAGGTTCGGTTGCTTGACGGTAAGCAACACCTAGATGGACTGTGAAATCCACTGATAGACCAACAGCTAGGGAGAGGACAGTTGACTCAAATATGTTGAGTTCCCATCCTAGTAGAACCACCGAGGCGATTACAACAAACACGGCACATGCAATGGCATACATCGCGTAAATGGTCACTAAAACGTTTCTGATGGTCATCACAAGGACACAAGCTGCGAAAACGAGCGACATGCCTACAGAGAGTGGTGTTCCTCTAGCTAAACCTTGTTGTAGATCAAAGAACGACATCTGCAAGCCAGACTCACTTATGAACCATCCTCGACGCAGACCCGTAGGTGCTTCAGCCATTCGATCTGCTACGAAACCATTTACATTAGACCAAAATTGACCAATGGTGTCATAGCTCAATGAAAACTTTATATTTGTTTTTATTACGAGGACCATTCCAACTACTTCATTATCTGAATTAAACCATAAACCAGGTATATAGCTTCCACACGCTCCCAAATCCTGACACACAATACCGTAGAATATAGGCACACACTGATTGAAAAGAGAGGACGGATATGGAAATGTTGTTTGGCCACAACACGGAGAAATAGCTCCTATACACGTATTCTCCATGAAACTTTTGAATAGATCAATGAAACAAAACTCGTCCTGCACACTCGCTATATTGACATGAAAGCTTGCATTTCTAAGATCTGTACAGAAATTATGAAGCCACGTTTGAGCTTCGGGTGATTTGACATCAAAGTTCTTGTCAATGACTGTAGTTCCTTCAGAATCTGGATCCCAATGGTTACCATTATCTACAGGTTCTATTCCCCAAACTATATATGCCGGCATTGTGTTTTCCGAATCAGTCTCAAAGCTAAACGTCTCTTTGTAGACCTGGTCATACTGCTCCAAAATATGACTTTTCCTAAATACCTGAAATTCAGATTGGGATGGTAGACGGAGTCGTGGTTCCACGAACACTACAAAAAACCCACCTATTCCAAGACCACTTAGAAGTAGAATCCACAGGAACCGTAACTTAACAATGATAATTGGCAAGTATTTTTCGAAGAACATACCGCCAACTCTGCTCACTTGGTCGTATATTCTCCCCAGGAAAAACCATAACCCACAGCATCTACATGATCCTTCCTGCGCCTCTTCGTCGCATATGAAATATTTCTCATGAAACATGACTGCCGCTGGTATCCAAGTAACTGTGAAGACGAAATTTACTAAAATGGAACTACCAGCAAAGACAGAAAAGCATCGAACTGCTGTGATGCTGCTGACGCATCCTGCAAAGAGGGCGCTTGCCGTTGTGAGACTTGTAACAAACATGGTGGTCGCGGCGTGTTTCAGAGTCTCACGAAGTACCAATACTCGATTCTCGCGACCACCACCATGTTCTTTTTTGGCCAACTTCCAGATGTCGACATAAACGAAGCAGTCATCGGCCCCTACACCGATCAGTAGCACTGCTGTTATAACATTGATAAAAGGAAAGAAAACCAATCGAAAGACAGTATGAAAGAGAAAGTACGCTACAACCATTGACATAATAATGCTAAACATCGTCATAATTGTGACAAAGAATGAACCCACATACATCCAAATGATGGCCACTACAGCAAGGCATCCGATACCGATATAGATGAAGTCTGAAAAAAGGTAATCACCAAATAAATCGAATTTAAATCCTCCACCAATGGCAACAACTTGTACTGTATCATCGGTTAGTCGAGGTTTATCGGTATATATGTCATATAAAGTTTGATCCCAATATGACAGAGGTTGAATCACCATGACAGTTTGAAGATCAAAGGCACCTTTCGCGACTTGCAGTGCAAAGTTCTTCGGGGTAAGATAGTGGAATATGGTGTATACCCCGGAGTAAGCTGAACAGTTTACAGGAACATCACTGCAAATAGAGCCACCATCACCGCCAAAACATCCTCTTGAATAGTATCCAACGCATTCCTCTAGCAGCTCTTTGATTCCTAGTACATCACTGTCATCAATGTCATCGCAAGATTCTTTGCCAACCATCAATGCTGTTACTTGTCCTAATGATATCGAAGGACAACAACTGCCATGTGTACGATAATAGCAGATCTGATCAAAACCGACGTAACTGCGAAAGTTTTCTTTGTCATGTTGACACACAGCTTTCATGCCAGTAGACGTGAACATCTCCATTGAGTCAGTAGATCGGTAGACCATTCGGAACCGATATAGAACTGCGGAAGAAAAAAAAGTATAAAATACGATATATTCAATGTTATTATGTTGACACGGTTTTAAAGGAAAATGCACCGCCGCTTGATTATTGTGAGAACATTATAAATGCATCCTACGGTCTCTATTTTACATTATTTTGCATTGAGTACATTTATATTTCAACTAGGTATTGAAAATGTAAAAAAGGACATACTTTAAAACGATATCCCTTAAAACATTTGTCATTTTTGTAGTTCGTCACCTTAGAGCTGAACAGAAATTATACCTGACAATAAATGATGGTAGTGTCCTTTTTGTAGAAAGCCTACGATCTACCAGAATCCTATGCCACATCTTCTAAGGCGTACAGTCACAATTTTGCGAGGGGGTGAGCTGATGCCTTTCATGAGCGCTTAATAACTTTGAAACTTTTTGGGGTGAAAATTGCAAAAATTACAAATTCGGACACCTCCTGTCCGAACATGAGATCATTCGGGCATCTCGCTGCCCAAATATGATGATAGGCTACGAACACTTCGCTTCCAAAATATATGGATATTCGGGCACCTTGCTAACGGAATTCGATGTGGTTGTTGTCCGAATATCTAAACTTCGGAAATCTCCCTCATCCTATTATACAAATAATGAATGGTTATGAGTTCAATAGTGGGAATATTTTCATGAGTAGAAAGATTAACATTCTATTCAACGAGAATTAACGTTAAACTCTCAACGAATGAAAATATTCGCACAATTGAACGAATGAAAAACATTCATTATTTGTTTTATACAACATCGAAGAAGATCTAATAGAACGTTAATCAACAAATTATGCTTTACTCCTCATATTAAAGATATATGGAGTCAAGCCTTCTCGATTACATTCAGATTGCCTTCGCGACAGATACACGCACGGATACGCGCACAGCAGAGAGATACGCAAGTCTGCATAATTATAACCAAAAATGCACGCCCTTGCAATAGAACATCTGTTGAATACCATGTCACCAACAATCCTCCAATCAAATGACAAGGATCCACGTAGGTGTTGTATAAAGGCCTATATTAGTATCTTTAAAAAAAAAATAGTATTCATATATAATGTTACAATAATGATTTTTTTTAAAAATCTCATTATTGTGAATTTAAATTGTTTCAGTTTTTCTGTTGATTTGATCATGTTTTTACAGGTAGGGGATATAGCTGTAAATATCATGCCATTTGATGTGAATTATACACTCCGGGGAGAAATATCAAGTGTCGTGTTTGGTCAAATAGCAAAGACTTTATTCTTACAATTGTTTGCGCAACTTTCTAGTACATCGACATCTAGAGTTTGGTTTTGGATGTCTCTGGTTACACGATGAGAACACATGTCGCCATTTGATTGGTTAGATGATGATGGGCACGAGTATATCCCATCAGCACCATACTCCATTCTCCCCAAAGCTTTCAATCGCCCACTGATGACTGTTCCTCGGGCTTCGAATCCCTGTCAAAATGAAATACAATCGTAGAAAAGTCAATAGTCTCGTACCCTCCTTCATTTCAAAAGATAGTTGTCCTGGTCACATTCAAATCAATATTCGTATGATGAATAAAACAATTTCCCACTTGAAATGTCCTACATGTTCCAATCAAGCACCAGAAAAAACTTGATGTGTGGTTGTGGCTGCTGTTGTTGGCCATTCATATGGCAGTTTGAAGTATGAAGTTTATGTTCCACATTTACATCACAAAACAATTTAAATTCTTTTCAACAATTTTTTTTAAAAGCGTATAAGCATAGATTAAAAAATAATTTAAAGATTTCAAATCAAGTATAATGTACGGAAAACAGGTACTAAGTTTCGAAATAGATATAATTATATGACAGTCAATGTTCTACAATGTAAAATGTGGGGAGCCTAAATAAAAAGCATAGCCTGTATGTGAATAGGGTCCCGTACTTAGTAACATAATATAGTAGGTCTGAATTAAAAAGTGAATTGATATCAAACATTACTGGTCCAGTTATGGTGCCCTAGTCGGGAGGGAACACTGGAATTACTTGGTGGGTGGGTAAAACGAAACGGGGGAGGGGTGGTCTTGGAGGGGGCATTAGTGGTTGTCCTCTTCTTTTCATGTCGCCAAAAATCAACAATTATATCAGCTTCACATAGTAAGTCATGCATTGTGTTATAGCCAAAAACAATATCAGTATGGCACGATGCTTTATTTGTATTAGTGACATTACCAGGAAACTCGATTGTAAAATCATTGAATAGTTATGTTATTTCATTTTCTCTTGTTTACTGCATGAGTAATTTTTGTTACAGGAATACTATGTAAAAAAAACCTTGAGTTGAATTTGTTTGAATAAGTCTTGTCAAAATTAATGTTTTTATATAATAAATAAATGAATGAATAAATAAATAACTAAATAAACAGTATCCACAAACAGTCAACATCAAATATAAAAAAAATATGCCAACTAACCTTTCTACTGTTTATGTTAATCACTCAAGCTAATGATTTATTCATATACATTATGTGTATCCCTTAACAACAAGTGATATGTTTATTTTAATGTTCAGTGTGATACAATCCAACAACATTTCTAGCACATTATCTAACCTTTGTTGGGTCATCGAAGGAAGGAAATTCATTGAGAAGGACACCAAGAACTCCCGAGATGATGACCAGCAGAAACACGAGTAACATGACCGCGGACGGGTACTTGACCAAGAACTGAGAATACCTGAAAGTGTTAAACAAAGAACGTAAATTGATAAGCAGTGCATCCGATGACGGACATTTTCACCAAGTTCAAACAACCCGATATTGGAAGGAGAAGTACTCTTGAGAGGTGAGTCGTTTTACACCCAGAATGTTTTGTTTTTCACGAATAATTTTTACAGTGCATCCGATAAAAAACGAAACCTAGAATTATCGATGCTTTTATCATAACTTAATCACAATCATAATTAATAAATGACACATATTTGTGAAGCTTAGATCCTCTTCTTTCATTTGATGCATATTTCACGCATGAGTGATGAGAAACAATTTGAAGAGAGGGAACCAAAAAGTCATTTGGCGGACGGTATCTCAATTTCAAAGAGAAAATCACAAGTATAGAAAGTTCAGTTTCTGCCCTTTCATATGACACCTCAATCAGGAAAAATGAGCGAGGAATAACAAAATTCTGTTTGTTCAAAGTAAGGCTTGCATTTCCATAATTTTATTTAACAAATTCGTTTTTACTGGCTGCCTGCCGTAGCAACAAACGGAATTGACAACAAATTTAATTTTCGCTTTGACATTCAGATACCGTCCGCCAAATGACTTTTTTGTTCCCTCTCTTCAAATTTATTTTAATCACTTATGCGTCAAACGAGATGCATCAAATGAAAGAAGACGATCTAAGCGTTAAAAAATGTGTCATTTATTGATTATAATTGTGATTAATTATGATAAAACATCGATAATTCTCGGTTTCGCTATTTCTGGGACGCACTGTATAGTACACTGTCGCTCATATAGTTGGAATATTTTTTTTTAACCCTAATTTATGGAATTATTTCGACAATGATTTATTCCTAACAGATCTAGATGATAGTATACATTCTCAGATTTGATTGAAAAAATAATTTGCCAGTGTTTGTTTTGCGTGACTGCTAAAGCATGGGTATGCTACTATGCTTATCAACTAGGGGACCTACGCCCTTAAGTCATAAATGACAGTAATGAGGAAAAATGCCCCACAAAAGGGCACTAATAAAACACATCGACACGGTTTTGATCCTGGGGCCTCACAGTTACGAGGCCATTGCTTGGCCACTGAACCATAACTGTACGCAGCGGGTGCTAGGGTAGGGGGCAGTTGCAACAAATAAAAAAGTAAAAATAAAATGCAATACATTTTCAATAATTCATTGCATTTTACCCCCGGTCCCCAAAAGAAAAAAAAATCTTCTGTGTGCCCATGCCTTGAGCCATAATGCATGGTGGTACAGAGGATTTTTGTTTATATAAAAGGCAAATTATTATTCAATAAAATCTGAGAATGTATACTATTATTTAGATCTATTAGGAATAAATCATTGTCAAAATAATTCCATAAAATGGGGTAAAAAAAAAATTCAACTTTATGAGCGACAGTGTATTACTTTAGAAAGACGCTGATCATATTTAAGTGGTAATCATACTAATGATTACCCCCGTTTGTCGCGAACCTTTTTTTATTAATAAACTTGGTCTTTTTTAATCAGCTAATGTCGTTCCATAATTAATATTTGACCTCCTTTCCCTGCTCGATGTACGTCTGTGTTCCTATGGGAAAGATTTTTTTTTGTAATTCTGGTCGCATATAATCAAATCGGTTTAGATGCTACGAAACATATAGCTACATAGTCGTGTGGGAGGTGACACTTGTGTGTACTACCAACAAGAATGTTCGAATCCATGGTCCTGTCTTATAAGAGTTGCGATTGATCCAAAGCAACCATTCTCTCTCCCTCTCTTTCTCTCTCTCTCTCTCTCTCTCTCTCTCTCTCTCTTTAGGAGTCGGGGAAAGACATGGACATAAAGAACGAGTTGAATTTTTATGACATACTTTAAGAATACCATAAAACCCTAGAATTAATCCCTAATACCAAGTAATGTTTTGGTATTCTATGTTTTGAAATCGTTATTAATCACTACATCTAATATAAATTTCGACAGAAAAGTAAATCTCTCAGCTATTTTTTTTCTACAGAATAAAATGCTCCCATGTTGGCGATTTGAGGGAACGAGTGAAAAAAGAGTTTTTTCAGACGAAAGTACTGTTTACAAAGTCATTTACTCTAATAAAAACGTTACACCGTCAATCCCTATTTATGGTACGTGCGTAGTTAGAGGCCCATTTCCAGTTAATTCAAAGGGGAAGATAACCCTTAATACCCGAACCTTTAGAATTATCCTTTAGCAGAATTGTTGGAATTCAATGGTTTCAATCTATCTTGTTTAAAAAGTTTGTATATTAGTGTGGTTATCACAAATTTATTCATGACTTATGGGAATATCGGCTGCTTTCCACTAGGTCTGCCACAATATAAACTACATACACGTTATATAATCAACGCAAAAACGTTTTTAAGTCAGTGATAGAATGTGTAATGAAAGAGAAAGTGGTCCTCTAACGAATTTTGATTCAATAACTTTTGAAGTAAAACCGGTTTCTCTGTGCTGTTTTTTGTGATAATCAACGAACCTCTTTCCAATGTTGCGTAAATTCCCACCAGCTTCCTCTCTGTCGATTCTGTCGACATCATGCGGGACATCGTTCTCAGGTCGGTGATCGGTACGGACATCGACGGGGGAATCATTCTGATGGACCGCGTTATCATCGGGTGAAGGGCTGACTTTCATGACGAGACCAGGGGTTGGTCCCTCTTCGGTATAAGTGACGTCCGCAGGACCTTCGGAAAAGGAAGAAAAAGATTTAACCTCTTCTGTAAACATCGTCTACGAAACCATTCACATCAGGGCCTGCCTTACAAAGAGTTGATATCAATCTTAACTTAAGCCTCGGTCACAAATGCCATTACGAACTGCTACGAACGCCGTACGAACGATTTTCAGACAATGGAAAAACAGGGAGATTCGTACGAAATTATCGTACCGTGACCGTAGCATTACTTGCGAATAGTGGGATTGATATTAATCGAAACTATGTACATAAGAGATAGGAGACTTGCGACTGATTTGGACCAATCGTAAGTCTTTGTAATGCGAGGCCCAGGGATCATAATTTAAAACATATATATATTATTATTAAAGACCTTGTAAGTTGCATGGACTACTATCGTGTCTGAAATCCTACATCATTGTCCATATAGCTTATCCATTTACAAAAGTAATATGTTGTTGTCCGAGCTCTCTGTCGGGTACAAGGTCATTACATTGCATTATAGATGTAAAGCAAAGTCCACAGCGTCATGGCGCCTACAAACGTAGTATTAGGCAAAGTATTGGAGATCTTTCATTTCCTTCTCCCTTTTCTTCGTCTTTGATATTATCATTATTATCATTATTATTATAAACATTAATATCATTATTATTATAATTATTATTATTTTTGTTATTATTATCATAATTATCGTTTGTTGGTTTCTTTGTTGTCATTTTTATTATTATCATTAGTAGTAGTAGTATCAGTAGTACTGGACTACTAGTAGTAGTAGAAGTAGTAGTAGTAGTAGTAGAAGTAGTAAAAGTAGAAGTATCATTATCATAATCATATTCATCACCATGCATCCCCATCACCATCAAAATCATCATCATCATCATTACCATCATTATCATCATTCTCATCATGATTATTGTTATTATTAAAAAGTATATATTCACATCATAAATAGTCTAGACTGTAGAGAATACAAACTGAACGCCGATGATGTCAAACTATGAAGAAAAAATATATATCTTCAAGGCGATATACAAAGCATATCCGAAATTCTTGTCAATCATGCACATAACCCCATTGTGTCTCTTTGATCGGGTTTCGCGCCTTCTTCCTTATAATACAAGTTCTTTAATTATATTTATGTTCCTACTTATAAATTGTATTGTTTGGAAGAAAATAAATGTTCATTTGAATTGAATCGAATTGGACATGATAGAAAATTGAGAATTAGAAAATAGTTCCAAAGAAAAAACACATGTTGAAAACTTGCAAATATGATGACAAAAGTCTTAAAGCTTATCTGCACTAGCTTGGCCAGGAGGAGAATAGACCTCCCTGCATCGTCACTGACAGGTGGCTATCTCATCAAATCAGCTCTCAATTAACATAAGAAAAAGGGGACCATGGGGGACCAATGGTTACCGATAAGGCATTGTTTGTTACATAGAGGGCGCAAGTAGCTACATGTATAGGTAGTGCAGTGGGGCTTTAAGGAACAAAATGAGCCACGGGGTAACCTCATTGCACTCATAAGCCACAGTACAGAGACTGCGAGACCACAGGCCCCTTACCGGAGAAAGTAGGACACAATGCTCTGTCGGAAATTACTCCACAGTCAACTGCCCCGTCCACAGCCGATATCTGACACTTTACCAACTGAATTCCCAACTTCAATGATGGACATACACTAAATACCATACCTATCCATAAACCTAACTATTACCTAACGTAAAACTCACTCAAAACCCTAACCCTAAACCCACATAGTTTTTCTTTGATGCAAATATGGCAAGGAGTCCCTATCTCTGTAGTATATACCCTCGTGCTTCATGGCTTTACCAGCGGGATACAATTGATATTTTAAGCGAAGTTGGTGTTTGGTGCAAACATATGGGATATACCCTGCATGTACGACATGCCTTGTGGGACAAAGTTGGTATCCAACATTTTCCACCTGTGTATTACGGGACGCCTAAATACGCTTAAATTTATACCTATGAATTATTAGTGCCTTACATAATGATCTTTCATTCATAGTATTTCAAAAAAATTGAGGAAACTTTGCAGATTGATTTCATTTGCAACATGTAGGTCTTCTTTTTTTTTAATTAGAAAATTTTACATGAAATAGTAATACTCAGATTTCCTACTATTACACCTGCAAAGAAGGGTATTTTACAAAAACAAAAAACGTTTTTGTTGGTTTAGACATTTGACTTTATAACATAGTAACATTGACTGCTCACTAAACACATATTCGAATCTTATCTTTTTCATATTCTTAAATTGAATAGCTGAATATAAGGTTCCGAAGCCCATACGTATATGTATTATATAATTCAATGTATATATATAGGATCATCAATAATTATGTAGACTCCATAAAGGAAGGAAGCAGACCGTTCAAATCATTTCGTAAACATAATCATAATACGAAGAAGAAAAAAATTGTAGCATTTTCCCACATTAAGAGAGTTCCTTTCAAGCCAAATTTTAATCTTATATGTCATAAGTTTCTTAGCCATTTTCATTAGTGAGCCAATATATTTCGAAACAATTTTTCCCGGGACTTTCTTCTTCTTCTGATAAACCGTCTTATGTAATCCAACATATAGTTGTAATGCATTAATGAATTAATAATACAATGCCTATACTATTTCTTTAAGATATGATGAAATATTTACCGTAATAGTAGTTCCACAAAAAAAACCTGTTTTATCCGTATATTTCTTCAAGAAATTATCCGTTTCTGCCGGTATCGAGGAACAACGTTCATCTCCTAAGTCATATTAAACGGAAAACTGCTATTTGGAATACGAGTCGTTCGCAAGCCAACAGGTTGTCTGCGTGAGAACTGGCAGAACTGGTATTTGCACGCTTCATATTATGCTCCACTCAAATACTTCGATAGGCGGGGGATCGAGGCCCAAGCGAGACACTGTCCGTCGCTGATGGATACATTCATTTATATTGCCATCGTCGGTTACGGTGTGTTATCGATCGTATATTAATATAACGCTCAAATAAACATTCTGTGTCGTACTAAAAAGAAATGCAGTGTGGTGTCAAATTGAACAAGAACCATCATAGGCAGCAATATGGTACCTACGGAAGCGTTAAAGTGCCATTCTACTTGACGACATGACAAGATATTCCATCTTGTCAAGTTGACTTAATATTCATATCATGTCGACATGTACAAATATTTAACTTACCATGTCGACTTATCAACTTTTATTAGTCGACATGGCGAAATAAATTATGTTGCCAAGTCGACTTCACAAAAAGTTCATGTCGTCATGGCGACATAAGTTATCTTGCCAAGTTGACTTCGCATAAAGTTCATGTCGTCATGGCGACATAAATTATCTTACCAAGTCGACTTCCCAAAAAGTATCTGTCGTCATGGCGAAATAAATTATCTTGCCAAGTCGACTTCTCAGAAAGTATGTCGTCATGATGACATGAATTATCTTACCAAGTCGACTTCCCAAAAAGTATATGTCGTCATGGCGAAATAAAAATATCTTGCCAAGTCGACTTCGTAAGAAGTACATGTTGTCATGGCGAGATAAAATATGTTACCGAGTCGACTTAATAACAGTAGATGTCGTCTTGGCGACATAAATGATCACGTGGAGTCAGTTTTAAGAATTACAGTTAAGTGCAATCATGTATTTGGTCTTCGTCACACTACATATCTCGCCATGACGACATATACTTTTTGGGAAGTCGACTTGGTGAGATAATTTATGTCGCTATTACGAGATGAACTTTTTTGTGAAGTCGACTTGGCAAGATAATACATGTCGCCATGACGACATGAACTTTTTGTGAAGTCGACTTGGCAAGATAATTTATTTCGCCATGTCGACATTACTTTTTGGGTAGTCGACTTGGTAAGATAATATATGTCGCCATGACGACATGTATTTTTTTAGAAGTCGACTTGGTAAGATAACTTATGTCGCCATGACGACTAATAAAAGTTGATAAGTCGACATGGTAGGTTAAATATCTTTACATGTCGACATGATATGGATATTAAGTCGACTTGACAAGATGAAATATCTCGTCATGTCGTCAAGTAGAATGGCACTTTAACGCTTCCGTAGGTACCAGATCATAACAAAAACGGATGTGGCTGCTAATGTAAGATTATGTTATTATAATGGATGGAAATAAAAATTGTGAGAATCGAAATGTCTTGAAGTGAAAGACCTTTTTGTAAGATCTAACCCCAGCCCATTTTCTCTTTCAAGTTCTTTCTTCTTCATCTCCTTTTTCTTTTTCTTCTTCTTCTTTTTCTTCTTCTTCTTCTTCTTCTTCTTCTTCTTCTTCTTCTTCTTCTTCTTCTTCTGCTTCTTCTTTTTCTCCTTCTTCTTCTTCTTCTTCTTCTTCTTCTTCTTCTTCTTCTTCTCCTTCTTCTTTTTCTTCTTCTTCTTCTTCTTCTTCTTCTTCTTCTTCTTTTTCTTCTTCTTCTTCTTCTTCCTCTTCCATTTCTTCGCCTTTTCTTTTCCTTTCTCTCAATATAGAATGATGGATGATTTTTTTCTCGTTGAAAATGGGCTGACTACAAGAGAGGGACAATAGCCCCCCCAACATCCATTTGCTATCACTGTTTCAAAAAGCCCCATATTTTGATAGAATCGCCTACATAATATGCTGAAATTGGACCGTTTTATTTTCAACGAATAATTCCACGTTTCCACAACACTAACTCTTATCGCATCAAATTTTAACATTTAACCAATCAGCCAAAGTTTATTTAAGTTTTCTTTAAAAAAACATGTCTTTTGTCAAATATTGCTCATGACTGAAATGACTACAAATTGTATTCACCTGCACATACTAAATTACAATGTCGCAAAGTGGTTCATGTTTTTACCATAGGGATTTTAATCGATGTGTTACAGGAGAAATGCATCATTATGCGTCTGGGAAAGCAACCGATCTTCACTTCATTATACATTGCCTTATTAAAATGCTAAATGCTAAATACTGTAATGCATTGCATAACATTAGAAGCAGTGACTATTTCCACAATTCAGTAAGTGGAATCCACTTCATGCCAGTTTCCATAGCAACCCATCGTTTCTATCGCTGAAGTGGAAATTGTGCTTTCCAGTTCAGTGTTCTCAGATCGTCTGTGTTGCGGTTTAATAGAATGGTAGCTCTGCAGCTTCATTTTCAACATCACCAGATTCGGAAATCGATAAGAAAATACGGACAAATCAAATGACGAAATCTGATGGGAGAGCCACCATCATCACATTTTGATTGGGAAAATTCCCTCCTCATTGTTACTTGTTTGTAATATGCCTATTGTAACAAACCATACAACGCAATATTAGTAAGGCGGAAACAGGATTGAAAAAAATTGATTGATTGATTGATTGATTGATTTTATTTCATTTCATTTTATATAACAATTGTTTGCACTATAAAGAACATAGTCGACAGAGTAAGATCGACATTATGAAATGAAACAGGAACCCTACTGGAAAGCATAGCTTGTTTTTGTAGGTTCCCAAGAATAAATATAATATAATATAAAAAATGCTTTATATGATTGATTGATTGATTGATTGATTGTTTTTATTTCATTTCATATAACAATTGTTTGCACAATAAAGAACATAGTTGACAAAGTAAGATCGAAATTATGAAATGAAACAGGAACCCTACTGGAAAGCATAGCTTGTTTTTGTAGGTTCCCAAGAATAAATATAATATAATATAAAAAATGCTTTATATGATTGATTGATTGATTGATTGATTTTATTTCATTTCATATTGTTTGCACAATAAAGAACATAGTTGACAAAGTAAGATCGAAATTATGAAATGAAACAGGAACCCTACTGGAAAGCATAGCTTGTTTTTGTAGGTTCCCAAGAATAAATATAATATAATATAACAAATGCTTTATATGATTGATTGATTGATTGATTGATTTTATTTCATTTCATATAACAATTATTTGCACAATAAAGAACATAGTTGACAAAGTAAGATCGAACTCATGAAATGAAACAGGAACCTACTGGAAAGCATAGCTTGTTTTTGTAGGTTCCCAAGAATAAATATAATATAATATAAAAAATGCTTTATATGATTGATTGATTGATTGACTGATTTTATTTCATTTCATATAACAATTATTTGCACAATAAAGAACATAGTTGACAAAGTAAGATCGAACTCATGAAATGAAACAGGAACCTACTGGAAAGCATAGCTTGTTTTTGTAGGTTCCCAAGAATAAATATAATATAAACATTATTTTCATAACTCGTTTTAAAGTGACAGTAAAATAGATATAATATAATAATATATTTTCATAAATCATTTTAAAGTGTCTTAATAATCACAATAAAATAGATATAATATAATAACATATTTTTATAAACCATTTTAAAGTATCTAAATAATCAAAATATACAAAAAGAAAAGAATGACAAAACGGGACACAAAAGAAAGGAAACTGGCATAATAGGATAAGACAAGACATGACAAAACAATTTATAACAGGACAAGATAAACAAGACATGACAGGACAAGACAAAAAAAAAGACATGACAGGAACAAACAAGACAAGAAAAAAACAAAAACAAAGCTGCACACAACAGAAGTTAGAGGAAGAGAGAGAGTGAGGGGAGGGGAGAGAGAGAGAGAGAGAGGGAGAGAGTGTGAAACAGGGGAGATGTGAGAAGTTTAACCTGTAGGAGACATGTATTGTTGTATCTTTTTGAACCCTCTATATAGCTCCAGCCTCCAGTTATCTTTTTTAGTCAACACGTTGCAGATAATGTGATTTTGTAAAAATAATTATCGCACAATTCCGAATATAAATACAAGTCTCGTTGATGTAAGTGTAGTGTGATGGCGATAGAGGATTCCCAGAGAGAATTCTAATGAGCTACTCTCATTTGTCATTTAGTAAGAGCACTTTTTTTTTTTTTTTTTTTTTTTTTTTGGGGGGGGGCTTATTTGTTTAGGAAATATTTAGCGGCGACTTAGCTAGTCGGTGAAAAGGCGGGGGGGGGGGGGGGGTGGTTGATTTATTTGATTGATTCATTCTCCGAATTCACAATAAAAAACATGATATATTATACAGAACATTTACACCATAATATAAATAGACATTAAGAACAAACATAATATACAATGTAAAAGAGAAAAGAAGAAGACAATAATGAAGTCGGAAGGACACCCCGCTCAGTCAAGCCATAATAGACAAGACTGTTCTTCCATGGGGTCCACGATGATTGTTATACTATTAAATATATATTGTGCAGTGAGGAACACGTGACTAAATATATCCTAAAGAGAAAAAAAAAAAATATAAATATAACCTAAATCCAATTAACAGTTTACATGAGATTGGATACGAAGGCAATTTGCCTTTTTTGTTTACTACATGGGAGTTTTAGCTTTGCGGGGAGATTATTGAAATGAATAGCACCTCTGTAAAGCTATGGTCACAAACAGGCGCGTACGCAGGATTTTTTCAAGGGGGGGGTTTTAACATTCATAAATCGGGCCGAAAATTTCGCAACGACTCAGCCGACCGCTGAATAAGCGGGGGGGGGGGGGGGGGGGGGGGGGGGGGGGGGGGGGGGGGGGTAAGAGGACACTTTTTTTTTTTTTTTTTTGACCTCGAAATTTGAAAATTTGACATTTTGCTCCGTTGGGGGGGGTAAGGTCACCTGTTTTAGGGTCATTCATGGGGATAATTTTTTTTTTTTGTTTTGTTTTTTTTTTGTTAATAATAAAAAAAAAAAAAAAAAAAAAAATTCAAAGGGGGGGGTTTTAGTTTTTTTTTGGGGGGGGTTTATACACATAAAAATACCAAAGGGGGGGGTTTAACCCCCCAAACCCCCCCCCCCCCCCCTGCGTACGCGCCTGGTCACAAATCAGAGCAGCGACCGACCGATCAGTAGCCTGCTCGGTCGCTGCTCGATTAGGCATCGCCCAGCGATTAGGTCGGTGCCCGGCCGGCGACCGCCCAGGCACCGAGCGTATTTTGGGCGGCGAGTGAAAAGTGAGCAGGCGCCGCCCAAATTTTAACTCCGCGCTAAAACTTCAGCGGCGACCGAGCGATGCCCTAAAAACGAGCGGTGCCTGGGCGGCCGCCGCTCGGTGGCCGGGCAGCCGCCGGGCAGCCGCCGGGCAGAATTAGTTAAAAACTCGCCGCTCGGCCGCCGAGCAGTCTACTTTTGGGTAATGTGACCATAGCAAAAGAGAACGTACGTTTACAATATTCTGTTCTGGGTTTTGCCAACAATAAGTGTCCATGAGACCTAAGTGAATAGTTGTATTGACATTATTAGAAGCAGACCTTTATTTTTAAACACGGAGAAGCAAGGTCATTTAAAGCCTTATAAACCATAGTAGGTTGACGTTCATAAGGCTAATTGCCCTTATTGTTAACCCCACATTCCCATAAAATTTTGTTTGCTCCTTCCCTTTGTATTTTTCTTGTAATCGATCTGTTATCTCTATACCATGTTTGTATGTTTCAATGTTTTTTTTATGGAGAATGAAATAAATAATATGAAATGAATGAATTCAGATGACAATGACGTCTAATTGTTAAAGATTTCCAGCCTAAGCGAGCATGTAATTCCCTGATTGATTGATTGATTTTATTTCATTTCATATAACAATTGTTTGCACAATAAAGAACATAGTTGACAAAGGGCGCGTTCATGCTTGATTTTGAAGGTAGAATGAGCGATCTGAAACGCTCATCGTAAACGCTCATCGTGATCGCAGTTCCACGGTGTAGCTGTTCATGCTTACTTCTCTGGCTCATCCAGGCAATTCTCCTTGTGTGGCATTGTGTGACCTTCACTGTGCATGCTACGTAGACCCACTAGAGGTCAGTGCGTTGACCCCATTTAAACGCGTTTACAATTGTAAACGCATCTTTTTGTGAGTTTACGATCGGCGTTCGTGATCGCCGTTTTTCGGTGATTCTACAAAAGTGAGCATGAACGCAAGCGTGTTTTAAACTAAACACGTAACAGATGCCTGATTCTGGCCGTCAAAATCAAGCATGAACGCGGCCAAAGTAAGATCGAAATTATGAAATAAAACAGGAACCTACTGGAAAGCATAGCTTGTTTTTGTAGGTTCCCAAGAATAAACATAATAATATGAACATTATTTTTATAAATCATTTTAAAGTGACAGTAAAATAGGTATAATATAATAATATATTTTCATACACCATTTTAAAGTATCTAAATAATCAAAATATACAAAAAGAAAAGAATGACAAAACGGGACACAAAGGACAGGAAACTGACATATTAAGATAAGACAAGACATGACAAAACAATTCATAACAGGACAAGATAAACAAAACATGAAAGGATAAGATTCTTTTTTAACCCTCTACTAAAACTATGTGGGTTTATTTTTAACCGGATCTGAAGGGGGTTCCAAAGTTTTGAGCCTGAAAACATAAATAATTTATTTGAGAGCAAAGTTCTTGTTTTTGGTAGATGAAAAAGTTCGGCAGACCGAGTAGGATAATGATGAATATTGACATTCTTTGTAAACATCGAATAAAAAAAGTTTGGCAGTTCATTTCTATTTAAATTATACATGAATATTCCCAGATTATAACTATATAAGTCTGTTATC
Source organism: Strongylocentrotus droebachiensis (assembly GCA_035222895.1). Taxonomy (NCBI): domain Eukaryota; kingdom Metazoa; phylum Echinodermata; class Echinoidea; order Camarodonta; family Strongylocentrotidae; genus Strongylocentrotus; species Strongylocentrotus droebachiensis. The sequence continues at coordinate 3,651 of JAVYIG010012830.1, read as the reverse complement.
TTTAGGATACTAATGTGTGTGAAAAAGTGCATTCGTGTGCGCTCGAAAATCAGAGTGACAAATATACACGCAGCGCTTTTTTCTGGAGTAATAAAATGATATTTAAAAGATAGTCAGCACAATTGCCCCGAGCTATAATTCTACAGAACTTTGGAACCCCCTTCAGATCCGGTTAAAAATAAACCCACATAGTTTTAGTAGAGGGTTAAAAAAGAATCTAATACAAAAATACATGTCTCCTACAGGTTAAAATTCTCACAGCTAAAAGTACCTTGAACACACGTCATCAATATACAAATTCCACTTTAAACTGGGATATAACAACATACCAAGATACTTCGTCTTGCGCCAAAGTTGCTTATGTGATGTTTGAATAAACAAAAATGGGATTTGGGTATTAATTCGGTTTTTGCAGATCCAAATAACATCCGTAACAAAATTAATTATGCCACACATATCAAATATCGAATATCAATGAACATTTTTGCGCGTGTGCGTTGTGAGTGTGTGACATACATTCATTTCACTCTGTCACTCCGCTAATCCCAACATAATACATACTGTATAATAGGCATCACTTTGGCGCAAGTCGATTTTTACACTCTCGAAAACAAAGCCTCCTGTTCATCCAAGCGTGAACACATACCACACAAAAATTATACCAAATGATTTGGGATAAAACACTCTTTCATAATATGTATAATAATTTGCTGTTTATAGATGATTATTAAAATAATTAGCAATTTTCTAGGTGTAAACTTTTTTTTGACACACACGGTATACGACGACCTTTTAAGTAACTAGCAAACCATGATAAACAACCAGATGATACACCAATCATAGATAGCTGGTTTAAAGAATAACAGGATCAACGGTAAGAGCACAACTTTTGGGGGGCCTATTTCGTGAGAAAAATTCTCCTTTTTTTTACCAGTGGGGGGAGGGAGTGCCAGGCCATTTTCGTAATGTAACCAAATTTAATGCATAAGTCTTTGTGAAGTGCCTCAATACAAATTATTTCATCACCTGATAAGAATAATAGTATTTCAAAGTCAGAATGCAAACTGATTGGCCCGAATTCACAAAGGAAGGTTTGTCGACAAACCAGGTTTTCGTACGTCATATGAGGCGTTTTGACGCGGTTTTTACAAACCTGGTTTGTAAAACACACAAGGAAGTTTGACGAAACAAAAGGAGGTTTGTCGACAAACCTCCTTTGTGAATTCGGACCTTCAAGTGTTGCTAGGTAGGTCAAACCATAATGTTTGTCCTACCTGGCAATAATTACTCTATGCAGTTCGGATTCTTTCTATTGAAGTACTATTATTCTTATCAGGTGACTGAAATAATTTGTATTGAGGCACTTCACAAAGACTTATGCATTAAATTTGGTTACACTACGAAAATGGCGTATTGTATATGGTTCGCTCGCTATTTATAAGGGCCGCTATTCATAAAGGACCGCTAATCATTTTGTCACGTGTTATAGATAGCGGTCCTTATGGATAGCGAGCTTGACCCATTAATGTTTTCATCATTATTATCATTATTATTATTAGTAGATTACCATTATTATCAACATCATGTTATTATCATCATCTTATCTCATCATCATCACCATCATCATCATCAAAACACTTGAATCTTCTGAACGACCAAATAATGGAGGTCTTGTACGGTTGATTAAGTATAAACATGATTTTTTAAAGATAGAATATACATATTACATTTACCTACCTGTAATTTGCGAAGTGTCACGAGATGTCATTTAAAGCTTGAGAAAATGAGGAAGTTCCTCGATCATCAGAAAAAAAACTACGGAAAGCTGAAGTCCTATGCCACCTCCCTCTTTAAAAGAATGAAACGATGCACATACATTACAGGGCTTCCTTGTTCAAACATTGACTGTCTCCAGAGGTAAATTCACAGATGCCTGATGTAGTATAGTCATGTTTGTGTCAGTCCGTATATTTATTTATCATTTTATCCTGTCAATCATTCAAGTCAGAACGGCAGACATGATTCATCGGGTATCATTAACCAACCTAGGTAATGGATGCAAAATAATGATTGCTTCGACTCTTGTCTATTTGCTAGCACTAAACAAGCCCAGCCCGTCTATCGATCGATTCCCGATTCGCTTATGAAACACCGATGACCTATTCCTGCTTTCTGCAAGCGAATTTACGAATGGCACCATGTCCAATATGAAACACGCCAACGTCCACGACGTATGGAAATGGATGAAATAAAACCTTACCAAATGATCACGCTTGAAATGAATGCTTCTTCGATACACCAAATCGAGAGAACATAACAGTCACCTATCCTCTCCAACCGGCGCTATTCTCCTTAGAGCTAAGAAAGATAATTCCAACAGTCTTTTTCAAGACTACACAGACTCAAGAAAGAAAGATTATCGAGAGTCCTTTTCAGGACTTCCAATCCTCCCCCTCTCTCACGTGATGCAACCGTAAGCCTATTGTATATAACAGTCATGTAGACCTTTGTGCTGAATTATATATACGGTTTCTTTATGCCTGGAGCGGGTTATAGTGAGATGAGATACATAACGACATCACCCTCTGCACAATCCCTTTATTCTCTCTCGTCTCTCCATCCCATCATCTCTGAGTATATAAATTGCATCTCTATTCTTCCATTCTATTCATTTTCTGCCACCTTTAATGATATGCATAGGCCTAATTACATTTTTCCGGCCATGCTTCATACATAATTGCATCCCTATTCTCCCATTCTACTCACTTTTCTGCCACATTTATTATGTATAGGCATGATTACATTTTGCCTGCCATGCATCATACATGCATCATGTCTGTAATTTTCCCTTATACTTCCGTAATCTTTCTCCCACTTTTTATTTCGGTTTCATAGCGATGTATTTTTATGTCACTATGTACACATCTACACTGAGTCTTGGCATATGATTTCGCAACAATGCTCACAGAACTATTCCAAATTATTCATGATTATGTTATGGATACTAAGCGGTTATGATACATAAATGTCAACCTTGGAGACCCCCCCCCCCCCCGCCCCAACATCACCTCCCCCTCCCCTTTTCACCCACACCGTCAGAAACATGACTATGCAATAAATATACACAGAATTAATCATATCAATGCAGCAGCTTATACATGTATAGGCAGACAAGCGGAGATGGCTTGTTGCATGCTCGCACTCAGTGAAACTGCACTAAGAACAAACAAATTCACCGACGTCCGTTTCCATAGCAACAGAGTGAATGCGTAGGAAACGCCCAGCTAATGGCGGCCATTTAACCTATACAGAGCTCGTACGTTGGCTAGTGCATGGCCCTTACAATACAGAGAAAGTAAAAGAAGTAAATATCTAACAGATAATCATAACATTTAGGTTCGCTAATATCAATTTATTTCCCTCCAGCGTTCAGTTAGGGTCCATTTATGAACGACTCAAACACTTTTTTAGACCCCCCCCCCCTTTTTTTTTTTTTTTTTACCTCGATCGATTACATGTGTGTGCCCTCCCAAACATCAAACTCTGGCTACGTGCCTGCTCGTGACCGGGAGGTCCCAGGTTCGAAACCAAGTCGATGCCCTAGTGCACTTTGGTAAAGCATTAATCCTCATTACCATTTCCCTCGGAGAA